>BCLG01005419.1:0-26157 GCA_001602295.1 Zoysia matrella | reverse complement strand
AGTTCGTTAGGATAAGACTTTGGTCGACAATTACTCTCAATGCATAACTTCATGGCCCAAAATATGTCATTAAATTCGTATTAAAAACTTATTTATAGATACATTTTTGTATCGTAGAATGACATATTAATATAGTAATTATTAGTCAAGGGATTGTCTTAGTGAAATGAAATATGCCTACCATTTCTACTAGGTTATTCCATCAATGTGAAAATTAATTTTCTGTTAAAACTAGACAATAGCCTTTTTGTCTAAAAGTTAATATAGAAGAATGATGCTTCATTGGACAATGTAATTCCAGCGTTTTTTTTTTCCCCTAAAAAACACTGGAGTTACACTGCTCCAGTGGAGCATCATTCTTCTAAATTGTTCCAATGTAATTCCAATGTTAGCATCCTACCTTTATTGTCCTTTACCTAAATGCCAAGCATTAACAGTATGCAGGATCAGCGTGGGATGAACTTAAGCATATAATTCAGGCTGTTGGTTTCTTGGTATGAAACTTCAACACATACATTTTTATTCTCTTTATATTCTTATTATCATTATCAAACAACTTTGGTTAGCGCTTTAACAAGGACACATACTGTCCGTTTAAGGTACAAAATTTGCAGAAAATTTGCAGACCATCCAACTTAACATTAAAAAAGGATAGCCTAGTGCACGTAGCTCGCACTTGAGCAGGGTTCAGGGAAGGGTTTGACCATTTTTGGGACTTTTGTATGTAGTCTTTTCCTTCATTTTTAATCTGCCTAGCATGCTGCCGGGTCCAAGTTCTTGTTCTATTTTAGGTGCGAATATAACTTAGAGTGGAATGGGGTGTGTGTTCTGTTTTTTGTTTTGTGTATCATAGTTTATTTCGTCTTAATGCAACGATACGCAGTTCTCATGAGTGTTCGAGAAAAAAAAAAAAGTCTCTTCCTGCATTTTTGCAAGAGGCTGTTTATAGGACTTGAACCAGTGACCTCATAGTTTCAAGGCAACAACTTTACCATCCAAATTAACATTGAATAAAAGAATTAGGAAAGCTTCAAACTTCACTGAATTTTTCAGTTTAATTACTGGCTCTCTGCCATTGTAGCTTTCATAAATGAAAACCACATCCACTTAGCATATTTCATTATGGGTTTTTTATTGATATATATCTTTAATTCATAGGTCATTTTCAAAAAGTTCAGGATTTCATATGACGAAATAATCAATGATCTCTGCCCTGTAAGATATCACACCCTCTCTCCTGCATCACAAGCCCACAAACAAAAGAGGCACAGAGAAATAAGTTGCATGCATCTGACGAAAAGTTTGTATCGTCTTTATCCAGGCGCTGAGTGTTGAGCAGGTTTACAAAATATGCTCACAGTACTGGGACGATAAGTATAATACTGAGAGTGTGTCTGAAGAGGTAATTATCAAAGTTATGAATTTCGGTTCATAACATTGTATTTAATATGTTGTCTGTCCCCAGAATTTATAGTGCCATTTGAAGCTCTGAATGGGGTATGTGAAAGTCAATTCATTGGTTATATAGGTCCTTGAAGAGATGAGAAAACATGGATCTGGCCAGGGCACCTCAGATAGTTCATTTTTACTTGATGAAGAAATAAGGTACGAAGGGATAAGGTCTCCTGACTTTTTTGTATTTTGAGGTGGAACACGTCGCATAGGATGTCATGCCTTAAACTTGTTTCCTGCTGCAGCATGCCCTTATCACTGGAGGAGATAGCTGGTTCTATAGATGCCAAGGAATTTCAGAATGTTAGTCCACCACAAGAACTGGTTGAGAATGCCGCATTTAAGTTCCTAAAAAGCTGACTTGGTCGTCCGTTGTAGCGATAGCTGTTGTAAATTCAGATATAGGTTGTGGTTCCAAGCTGGGGCTTCGTGTAAATTATTTCATTTGGTTTGTATAGATGTAGATATAGATGGCTGCCGGCTGGATGATTCCTAAGCTTTTTCATGGTAAAAAGGTCATCTTTGGTTTCCATAAATTCCTTCATGCATTCTCACGTCTTCTCGGAGGACACAATTCTAGGTGTTTGTGATTCTGCTTCTGCTTTGGTTTTTAAAAAACATACTCTCTCCGCATTGTTGATTTTAACGTCATCTCTGATCATTCAGTTTATTTAAAAAATTAGTTTAAATGTATAAAATTATACTATCTTATTTGTCTTATTTAAATTTTTTTTGCAAATATAAAACAAATAAGTCATGCTTATAATATTTTTAATGATAAAACAATTCACAATAAAATAAATTATATTTTCACAAATTTTTTAAATAAGACGAGTGGTTAAACTTTTAAAGTCTGAAAATAAAAAAATAATCTTTTTATGGTACAGAAGGAGTAAGTCATATTTCAAATAACTTTAATAATAATGTTAATTATAAAAATATTATATTATCATACTTTTTAAATTTGAGATGAATCGTTAACTAGCTCTTGCTCCTGCTGGGCGCCTGGGCGCATGGACAAGGCTCTTGCTGTGCCATCGCCCGATGATTGACCGGACGGTCATCCCGGAGCCTAGGGTACCTCAACAGCTTGCCACTGCCACCAATGGCCACATCGAGCTTCCATAAAAAAATGCGGCTGGTCCGGGTCCGGTCCAGCTGCCGTGACTTGAACGTTGACCAAAAATCCTTCTACTGCCTGCCTGTCCATATAAAGAATGCTGCCTGACATTAATCTTGCGAATTAGGCAATTCTTTTCTACTACTAAGCGAACTTTGATATATTCTAGTACTTGCATTAGTTAAATACTATCACCATGGACACTTTTATCTTGGATGCAGGCAGGTGCAATGTAACGTAGGTTCATTCAGTACGTGGCGGCTGATTATTTTTTTATCTTCACCTCATTAATTAACTCGTAACGAAACACAATAATTTTAGAACGGCAGAGATGAATGAAATGCTTCCAATGCAAGTGCAATGCATCTGGCCATCAGTCTCGAATATTATTCCATCACAGGCATGCAATGCACCTGTCTTGCTTGCTGAAGCACTCACTGGTTGTGGTTGGTTCACTATATACTCTACGTAGTATTTGCCCGAATTCAGTCACGTGCCCCTTTTACTTACTTTGCCATGTCATCCATCATCCATCTTGTCATAATCCCACCACCTAGGCTATGCTTAATTTAACAGTATTCTTCCCCTTTTATCATTTAGTTGTGTTCTACTCCACCTATGCAAGTTGCGAGTGATCTTTCAAAACCATATGCAATATGCACATGATGTTGGCCAAACTTTGGATGTGAAGATGCACGTAGAGGTGCAAATAGGTGATTGCTAGCATGCACAAAATTCACCTCTCTACCTAGCAAATAGGTGCAAATAGTTGCGAGCTGAGGCTCATTTGGTTACATAGGTGATCTCTATGTTCTGAAATTATTACCTCGGCTAGTGCAAATTTGAACTAGATGCTGATAATAATATCAAAATGGGAAGAGTATGAGAATAGGGTGCTGATTTTCGAAAGGAAAAAAAATCTATGAAGCAATATAGCATTATTACAAGTGATGTTAATTACTCGCTCTATCTTGAATTTTTTATATTTAAATAGGAATTAGTAAATCATTTTCATGTGTCAATATTTTCATACTGGAGGGAGCAGTCTAGAGGGGCTGAAGAAGAAATGTCGGGTTCCCCTGTTTTCGGCAGGGCAGACCGAGGTAGGGACGGCCGAGGCGAGCAGAGCAGAGCAGTATAAAAGGAGGCGAGGCGCGCTTCCAACCATCGATCGAAGCGAATGGTGAGCAGCAGCGGCAACCACCCTCGACTCACCACCGGCATCGTCAGCTTCCTGGCCCGCCGTGCCATGACGACCTCCCAGCCTTTACCCCCGGGAGACTCGAGCACCATGCGCCACCATCCTCCTCTCCTGCAGGACATGATCGCGCAGGACAAGGTGGCGGCAACGGCGAGCCAGCAGGAAGCCGCCGCCGCCGCCGCCACCGAAAGAGAACAAGTGTACCGCGGTGTGCGCAAGCGCCCCTGGGGCAAGTTCGCGGCGGAGATCCGGGACTCGACGCGCAACGGCGTGCGCGTGTGGCTGGGCACCTTCGACAGCCCGGAGGCTGCGGCGCTGGCCTACGACCAGGCGGCGTTCTCCATGCGGGGCGCCGCCGCCGTGCTCAACTTCCCCGTGGATCGGGTCAGGCAGTCCCTGGAGGGCATGGACATGGACGTGTCCGGCGCCGCGGGGTCGCCCGTGGTGGCGCTCAAGCGGCGGCATTCTATGCGTAGGCGGCCGGCGAGCCGGAAGGCGAAGGCCCAGCAGCCGGAAGGCGTCATGGAGCTGGAGGACCTGGGGCCGGAGTACCTGGAGGCGCTGCTGGACGCATCCGAGACATCATCATCTTCCTCGTCGTCCTGGTGCCGGAGCCACCACTCCATCTGATCACAGAATATCTGATGATGAGTTGCAGCATGCGTGGTCAGTCTTGGCGTGCTTAATTGCCAACAAACAAAATTAAAAATTGAAAATGGATAGGACGAACTTTTAGGCGCCAAAGAGCTTGTGGTTGTTTCTTTTTGTTATTGTTTTTTCCCAAACTTTTGTAATCTCTTTCAGTTTGGCGTGCGCATCCTTCCTAAATGTGGTACTATTGGGATACTTGTCACATGTTTCTTACTAGATTTCACAGGTGCAATGAGACCGGGCCCAAAACTTTGAGGTCTTCCTTGGAACGCAGAAATTTTATAGGATGAATTTGTTCAATTCACAGTAAAAATATAGGATTCGAAGATTTTTCTATGATCCAGGGGAGGCTGTAAATTTGGGACTGACGGTTGGAGAGGAATCTATCTGCAATTTTGGATGTGTGGAGGTACTGTAGGCAGGGAGACGAAGCAGATTAAGCAAGCAGGTGGCAAAGCATGGTTGAGAATGAGACCATAGCAAGGAGTGACCAGGTCAAGCCGTCAACTAGTAGAATGAAAGATACCATTCGTCGGTCAAAACCTCACGTGCGTGCTAACGACATCCCCCCCAAATCACAAATAATACAAAAAAAAAGTGCAACCCTTTCCTTGTAGCTGTGTAACAAGTGTCAGCGGCAGTGGCAATGGCATCGATGGAATGGATGGATGAAAAGGAGCACAAGTTGGCAACTCCTTAATCCTAATGGGGTCAAGATGCAATGAATCCCTTGCCCACACCACACCTGCTAGGCTCCTCTATGCTCCCTCTTGATATTCTTATATTCATGTCGCAGGAACATATAATTTAGTGTAAAATCTTACCAAATTTCTCATCCTAATGAGATAGATTTAAGAATTATGAACTACCACTCTCAAATAGATGCAGTCAGGTTCATCTGTCTCGTGTAGCCTGCCAGCACAGTACTACTAGAACTGGTTGACCAATCTGTCGCTGTCTCAACAAGCAACTAGCAGAGCCTTGCCTAGTAAATAACCATGAGCTGATCGCATCGCCAGTGGAGGAAGGACCACTGCTCTGGCTACCAGTAACTTCTAAGAAACATCCGTCCATGGTACAGATACATACACGGAATAATAGCTAATTCAGCACGTGCAAGTAACTTCTAAGAAACATCCTTGGATTGAGATCGCAAAGCTTTGCATGGAAACATATTCAACAAACGGCAGCCACTAGGTTACTATAACACTCAACTGGTCTGGTAGTACTTGTACCACAAGTGCACAACTCCTCACTGAACAAGATGGCACTCTCATTGTCCATCCCTCCTGTACAGCCAAACTACATTACAAGACCCACAGAAAAGGAATTATTAGCACGATGACAATTCCATTGCAGTCCTTGTGTGACACAGCTACACATCAAATCCTACTAAAACCAAACAAACAGTTAGCTACTCTTCCCAATTTAGGGAGGTGTATTCTAGCATTCAACCTTAATACCAAATAACAACCCAAAACCTCATTTCTCTATTACACAAGGAGCTAATACCTGGCACGCATATCAGATGATGGTATAATCACGATTTTTGTCTGCGTCAGCTTCTCGGAAGTGATGGTTGCCCTTCTCTCCCACTGCCGCTTGATTGCTTCAGTTCCCTGAGTGCCACTGCAACAAGCTAACGGAGCAACATATTAGCTTCCAGAGATAACGATAAAAAAATAATGTTATGCCAGTTTTCAACCCAAAATGTTGGCTGCAACAAGCTCTTCAGGTAAATTATATGAAGTTAGAAGTGCATCTCTAAAATTCTCCATAAAAATGTAAAGTACTAGCACAACATGGCCACGCTTTAGAGATAACAAATACATTGAAGGCGATTAAGGCATTACAGCTGCTACAAGGAAAAGAGTGATATCATACATTCAACTTTTTGACAATGTATTCTGCAGTTCGACAGATAAAGCAATGGTCACTAAATTACTTCGTACATACTGCACATTAACAAAAGAATGTATTGGGAAAGTAATTAATTTATGTTTCAAAATTGACTACAGTAAATAAAGGCGAGCAAGATATAAACACTCACCCTATTGGGAGCTCCACTTTGTGGTCTAGGACTTCTCCGAGGCTCAGTATTCAGGTTCCGCGAGTTGGCTGGAGTGCTCTGGGGAATGAAAGCCTGATTCTGGTTCTGCAGATCTGAAGGAGTGCCCTGGGCAATGGAAGATAGATTTCCACAACTTGAACTGCTTTCCACACGGTGCTGGGTTTCTCTACTAATAGCAGCATTGTGATCCTTCCTTGAAAACTGAGCAGATGCAGCTCGAGCCCCGGCTATAGCTGCGGTAACACTTGCGGTCTTTTGTACGGAAGATTTGGAAGGATCAAGTGTAAGAGACCCTGGCTTCAAAGAGAAGGGATCACTTGGATCCGGAAGAGGGAACTTGATAGGTTGTGGACCTTGAACAGGTGAAAGACCCCTGACAGCCCCATCATATATCTGTGACATGGCACAGAAAACAATAGGATATTGTGAGTGAAAACAAAACGTGAGAATAGCATGCACTATTGGGATTATGTGAACCAGAACAGAGGTCACCGTTCTTTGTAAATTGTAAACACCCTGGTACCCGCGCATCTCGAACGGAACCACCAACTTCTGCATAGATGAACAAAGTCATCACAAGCATGTTTTGCTGCATGATTTGCTAGTCAGTGTGTGCGCGCGCGGGCGTATGTGCGAGGGGTCTATGGACTATGGGAAGGGAAACTCACCTGTGGATTTTCACAAAGCCAACAAAAGTCGGTGAGGCCTTCAAGTCTGACCTGCGCTTGACACGTGTTTGATCATTAGCTAGTAGTAGTAACTTCCATGAGCGTCAGTGAATACAGCGTGTTAATGTTATGGAAATCCAGGAAAGGAAAAGGGACACATACAGAATCTGGAACATGTTCCCAGCAAACGAGCTCTTGAGACCTAACGCAGCCTACCACTTCAACACAGCCTGTTTTGTTTACAAAGGCAAGGAATGGTAGTAGTATTTCACAGGAAGGAAAAAATCCTCCACTTCCCATCAAAGGAGGCAAGGAACGGTATTGAGACGGAAGCGAGGAGTTTAGCTAACCAAGGAGGCGTGAGACGGGGTAATGTTCAGGGAACTTGATGTCAGTGATGCCGTTGACGGCATAAATCTCCCTGTAGAAATCCTCCATGGCTCTGATGGTGTCGGGATCCGGAACTTTGGATGCCGCATGAATCCACAGGCGGCCTGCTCAGGCACCACTGTGGTTAGTAGTACTAGCAAACAGGGCCGGAAGATGAAAAACTGACCCGAAGCAATAAAGGGAGGACCTGTGATTGGGGAGGGCCATGAGCGGCCCTCGACGCGCTTGATACCGTGCACCAGAAGCGACGCCCATGGCTGGTGCATCGTGAGGCAAGGGTTCGAGAACGACCCGCCATCGCTGCTCCTGTCCAGGCGCCGCATGCTCGCCGGCGGCAATGGTGTGGTGGGCGGAGACGAGGACGACGAGAAGTGTTGGTTGCGAGCTGGGCCCAACCTAGGCCACCGTGAGCTGTGAGCATGAGCATCCAGGAGGAGCTGGATTGGGCCCTAAATTTGATGGTGCGCATGCATGATCCATTGACATGAAGGAGTAGTTGCGGCCCACTTGCTCCATCCACTCATGGGCTGATGACGTAGGTTTGCTTACTGCACTACAGGCTTGGGATCATCAGCTCACCAGCGAGTAGGGATGCAAATGAAAAGACTAACTCCTCCCTAACTTTCAAACCATTCGTTTTTTCCTCCTCGACTATTTCAACGGTGTTTTCTCCAACGCAAAATTAGAAAACAAATATTTAACGATATCAAAAAATTATAAAATTTTGCAAAAATTTAAATTATTTTACAAAGAACAAATTTTGTTTTGGGACCAATTTCAAATTCGAAACACATTTTATTTTAAAAATTTAAGGAAAAAATAATTATAAAAAATAATATGTCTTCCGAATTTTGTATAAATAAATCTATTTCAAATTTGAAGATGAGTCCAAAACAAAAGTTATTCCTCGTGAAGAGATCTATCATCTTTCAAAGTTTCAAATTCATCCGAGCTCGAAAAGTCATGTTTTTGAGGCAAAACAGTAGGCTGCTACTGAGTCACGTACCGTTATAAATTTGTATTTTGAATTTTGTATAAATAAATATATTTCAAATTTAGAGATGAGTCCAAAATAAAGTTGTTTCTTATGAATAGATATATCATTCTCCGAAGTTTCAAATTCATCTAAGTTCGTGAAGTCATATTTTTGAAGCAGTAGCCCACTATTTCCCTCAAAAACATGACTTGATGAACTTAAATGAATTTGAAACTTTGAAGAAGAAAAAAATTTATAATAGAACAACGACTCAGCAGCAGCCTAATGTTTTGCCTCAAAAACATAACTTTTCAAACTCAGATGAATTTAAAATTTTTAATAATGATAGAACTCTTCATGAGGAATAACTTTTGTTGTGCTCATCTCCAAATTCGAAATATATTTATTTTTAAAAAATTCAAAAAATTATAATAGAATAGCGACTTAGCAGCAGCTTATTGTTTTGCCTAAAAATATGACTTTTCGAACTCGAATGAATTTGAAACTTTGAAGTATTATAGAACTCTTCATGAGGATTAACTTTTGTTTCGGACTCATCTACAAATTCGAAATATATTTATTTCTAAAAAATTTGGAAAAAAATTATAATGAAACGGCGCCTCAACAGCAGCCTATTGTTTTGCCTAAAAACATGACTTTTCGAACTTGGATGAATTTGAAACTTTGAAGAATGATATATCTCTAAATGAGGAACAAATTTTGTTTTGGACTCATCTCTAAATTAGAAATAGATTTATTTATACAAAATTTGAAAGACATATTATTTTTTATGGTTATTTCTTTTCTAGTTTTTAAAAATAAGATGTGTTTCGAATTTGAAATTGGTCCAAAACAAAATTGTTTCTTTGTAAAATGATTTAAATTTCTAAAAAAATTATAATTTTTTAAGGTTGTTAAGTATTTATTTTTTAATTTAAAATAAAATCAGACCAAATCAAATATCGCTAACCTGCCCACGTCCGCAAAACCGCCATCGAACTGGCAAAACAACCGCGATAGTTGAAATGCTCCAGCAATGCACGGCCCAACGGACTGGCAGTTGGATTTTTCTGGGAGGCCCAACGTATTACGCTCTCTTCTCTTGTCCCGCCCATGTCTTTAGGGCCCAACGAATTAGCGACGCCTTCAAGAAAGTCGGCTGCCGGCTGCTGAAGGAACTGTTCATGACGTGTGGGCCCGAATGCCGCGCCGTCTTCCTCCTCGAGCAGGCGTCAAAGGCCGCCGCGATCACCGGCGCGTGTCAATCCACATCCCTTCTCTTCCCAGCAACGGCAAGCAACTCTCCTTTCCTTGTCTCCTCTCTCGGTTAGGGCTGGGTAGGGTTTGGGGGCTGGTTGATTCGTCTCCCCTTCTACAACGCCACCGGGCCTTTTTTTGTTATTAGGGGAACTTTGGGAGAAGGCGCCATACATATCGTCGTCGTGAGGAGTCATCAGGTTCCCCTCATAGAAGCATCGTTGCATATTTTTTTCAACTTGCTTCACCTGTAAATAAAGTTATACAATCTCGCCCTTTCCAACTCTCTTTTGGCTACGTTTTTGTCCCCGAATAAATCTATCTCATCTGTATAATTACCTACTAATATAAATGGAATTGATGTTTTGCAGATATAATACTGATCAAACCATGGTTTTGTGCAAGCTGGATCCAGATATCACCCGATGGGGCCTTCACCATCTCCTCCCCGGTGGAGTTGCTTCCGACTACTCTGATCCAGCTACCACCACCACCACTGTACCTCATGATCAGTACCGCAACGGTGATACCTCTGTTGACATAAGCATTGAACATGTCGCTGGCACCAATGCTGTCGAGAACGACGAGATCATCGCGCATACCCTCCAGGAGGAGCTATCCCAAATCGCCCTGGCCGAAGCATCAGGAGCATCCTCCGTTGAGGACAACCGATCTGCTGTACTCACACAAGAATGGTCTCATCCACGCATAATCCATGTAGCTGCCTCAGGTGATTTATTTATTCCCCAAAACTGCAGTGCAAATTCTAACAATGCAAGTTAATTCTTTGCTGACTGCTTGTATGTTTCATTTGAAGGAAATAGTCCTGAGGAGGTGGGGGAGAGTAGGGAACATTTTACCTCCTGTTCAAGCCCTAGAGACGATAATGCCACAGATGGTGAGACCTGCCTAATAGAGCTTCTGGATGACTTCTCCGAGCTAGATGGCGAAGTTGGGAAAAGATTAAACGACATGGTTTCTGTTCCTGTAAGCAGTAGTCACTTTCGCTTCCCTGGGGTGGTCGAACACTCTAGATACATCATTATTTTTTTTCATATACTAGGCGTTTGAAATTTTACGTTGCCAATACATATGGCCACTATTTTTTTTGGGGGGGGGGGTGCTAAGATAGCCATAAATTCATCGTATTAAATGGATCATATATTATGTAAAATAATACTGTTTGATTTATGATAGATATATCGGTCATGAAATCTGCAGACCTTAATTCTCCATGCTTTTGTCAATGACATCTTTTTCCTTGGGGTGCCTGATAAATTTGCATTTTATCTCTTCATAGTTAAGATTTTAGATGTCATTCATTTTGTTAATCTTTTTTTCCTTTTGCTGTTGCAGCATGTTCCAAAAACAAATGGAGAGATTCCTTCAGTGGATGAAGCAATTTCAGATCATCAAAGACTCCTTGATAGGTACGAAACTGTCACACATCAGTCATCACTAAGCTATACTTAGAAAAATCATGATAAATGTCACCAAAGCTCGTCCTAACTATGAATAATGTCCTAGAGTCCACAGAGAGCATCAGTCTTTGTGATACTATATCACTTTACTCAGATGTAATTTATCCCCTACTTTTTTCGTAGGTTGGTACTGTATGGTTTAGTTGAGCTCAAGGTTAATGGAGATGGCAATTGTCAGGTAGGATTGCTTGAATTCAGTTTTCCCCTTTGGCACAGAGCTTGTTCACCAGTAGTGCTTACTAATTTCTAGAAAGACCTATTTAGTTTGGTCCTTTTTACACAGTTTCGAGCATTGTCCGATCAATTTTATCGTACTCCAGAACATCATAGATTCATCCGGCAACAAGTGGTCGAGCAGGTTAGTATTGTCAAAATAACTAGTTTCAGTCCATTTGTGAAGTTCTATCCTTCGGTATGTGCATTTCATGGGTGTTTCTTGTTTCATCGTTCATGGTATTGGCATAAATAATCATGCAATTCCCAGTTAACTGTATGCTTTTAGCTGAACTGTCTGTGTATACTTGATACTTCTACTTACTGTTAAAAAACTATCACCTCATCATTGTGGAATTAATTTTTTTCATTCTCATGTATGTTTCACCTGAACCCTATCAATCTGCCTCACAGCTTGAATCTCATCCTGATTTCTACACGGGCTATGTCCCAATGGATTACAAGGAATATCTCAAAAAAATGTCAAAGTAAGTACTTGTCTTATTTGATTCTCCATCCTTTTAAAATTTTTGTTGTTAGGACAACAATTTTAGTTCATTTTTGAACTAGAATTGATATCCTAACGACAATAATTTAAGAATGAAGGAAGGATTTATTGGCAAATGCTCCATCTGCAGCATGAAACTGCATATCCTCATTTTGTTATTCTATATAAACACCAGGAGTGGAGAGTGGGGTGATCACGTTACACTTCAGGCTGCAGCAGACTTGGTAAATTTGTTTGTTCTTGGTCCTCATTTTTCTGCTACACATGCTGTTTCCTTGGTTTGCACATCCCTCTTTTTATGCAGTACAAAAATCTAAATCTCTCCTTTATCAAATGCGATGGGATTCATGAATGTAGTAACATATATTATGATAGGAATTAATGCTGCTTATGACCTTGCAATCTTTACTTTGTAGATCTTTCACTCTTAACTTTCTAGCCTTCTATGTGTATTTCATACCCTACTTTTGTATGCTGTTTTCCTTTGTGATCTTTGCAGTAATTGTTTTTCCATTACCAGAATTGCTTAGCATTGATAGCACTAAGGATATTTTTAGTGGACAGAAGGGAAGGCATTATATGATTGCTCCCTGTTGATCATATTGAACTCAAGAGTTTTCGTTGGCTTTGCAGTATGGTGTAAAGATTTTCATCCTGACATCATTCAGAGATACGTGCTACATTGAAATTCTTCCTATTGTCGAGAAATCAAAAAGAGGTAGTGTTTATTTGTTTTTCTTTTATTAATGTTGACCTTTGGGATGGGCATTAGAGTCGACAAACTTTTTACGGCAATGGCATAGAGAAATTTAGATGCCTATTCGGTGCTGTGCATTTCTCGGTCCTTGTTTTTAGTCGATTAGGAAGAGTGAGCAGAGCTAAAGCCTCTATATATTTCTTATGAACTACGCAGTTATATGCTTGAGTTTTTGGGCTGAGGTGCACTACAACTCGATATATCCAGAAGGAGGTATGGTTATGATTTAATTACATTTTGCTCGTGTTTGTTCATCTGTATTTCACTCTGCTATGGGTTTCCTCTGCAGAATTACTGGTTTTAGAGAATAAAAAGAGAAGGTGGTGGCCGTTCTAGCATTATGAAGAAGATATCTGATGACAACAGCTAACAATAATGGCCCCTTATAGCATCGTGAAGAAGGCTTGTGTAGACGATTAGACATACAGACAGTCACGCATATGATTAACGTTGGTTAGGTTTGTAGGCGATAGATGGATAGATGTAACATTAGCTCAATTTGCAGATGAGTGAGGGATTCAGAGTTGAAGCACACATTCTTTTGTTGTTTCGATAGTTTGGACAAATAACTCGATTGGGAAAAAAGAAAGAGGTTTTATACTAAAGATTTCAGTGCATATTTTGGTGGTATTTGACGACTACAAATTGGTGAAAAAAGAACACTGTTTGCTTTTGATATTTTTTTTTTCTATGCTTAGCCTCCTTTGGATTGCGTCCCCAAGTCCTTACTGGAGTCGAAAAAGAAAAAAAAAACATCGTCGTCCAGGGATAGAGAAGAGTCTCATGTCATAATCTTGTTTGCTGCAGTCCTTGCTGATTCTCTTGGATTCACATGCTTTTGGCTGCTACTCCTAGTAAGCAAGAGATAAGGTCATCTTGTCGAAAACTTGACGCAGCCTGATTCTTCTGTTTTCTGTTGCGTATACGTTGTGAACAGAATTGGGCCAAGCTGAGCGATGCAGCCTGATTATTGCAGGCCAAATCCGTTCATTCTTGTTTCCTTCCACTTGGGCCTAGCTTTCAATATCGCGGGCTGCAAGTTGGGCATCGCCTTTGAATGAAAGCCCCAAACTTTTTTATTCAGAAAATTGGAAGCCCATTTCAACAGTCCTGCAACTGCATTTTTTGAAGTTATGCAATTCCTCAGTCCCTCTCCCAAGATTCTATTTGACCTTAACAAAATCAGTTCCTTTTTCTAAGCCTCATTCTACTTGGAATGTAAAACCAAAAGAAAAAAAAAACTATTATTCTTATGCACTCATGCTGTCATGCATGTAGGCCGCTATGTTTGACAAACCTGCTAACCTAACGAGCTCACGCATTGGCTTTGCCCCTACGTAGAGGGTGAGTAAACAGTTACTATCAGTGGCGTCATATAAACAGTAAGTTCCGAACTTTTTCAAGATAAATAGAAACGACAAAATACTGCCGGTGACACCATATGATCCACACTTACAAGAATTTCAAAACCGTTTCAATGTAAACAAAAACGACAAAATAGTACTGATTCATCATGAATGGCAAAAATTTAAACTTACGTCGTTCGGATCTTCTTCTCCGACCCCGGTGATATCAACCAGCGAGAAGCTAGTGTATCAACTTTCAGATCACCAATATCTCTGGTAAGTAGCTTTTTTTTCTATGGTTGTGGACGGGCCAGGGCTGGGCTAGGGCTGGAAGAACTTGTGAAGGCCGGCCGTGGAGGAAAAAGGGAGAATGAAAACCGGGAAAGAGACGGCGGGCCTGGACCGAGCGCGGTGGCCCAGTACGCAGTGGAATGTATTGGGTCGGCGTCGCCCTAATCACACCACACCCCGTTTCGTTTTCCTCGTCACAGCACAAGACAAGGCTAGAGGGATCATCGCCGCCGCCGCCGCCGACGCTGCTCTTCTCTTCCCCAAACCCTAACCCCTCGCGGCCATGGAACCACCGGCCGCCGCCGTTTCGCCCAATCCTTCGCCCCAGGAGCACTCCCCGGCGCCCTCCCCCGCCAAACGCTCCCCCTGGAAGCACCCCGCCCCCAACGGCGTCGTCGAGACCGGGGTCATGGACGCCAACCACTGGCCCGCGCTATCGGAGACAGCCAAGGGCAACACCAAGCCTCCCGACTCCTCCAGACCGCCGGACTCTGCACCTGCTACCGTCGCCTCATCGGTCAGATCTCTTCTTCTCGCTCTCTGTCCGTCGATTGCTTAGTCGCGCGATTGATTCCGATCTCTCGATGCCCTTATTACTAGGCCGTCGCGAATTCATCTAGTTCGCAAAAGCATCACGGTCGCCAGAAGCCAGCCAGGCGCGGAGGTGCTACCGGTGGGGACCACTCTCCGAGGGACCATCCTGATCGGAGCTCAGGTGGGTGGGACCATGGGGGCGGCGGCGGCGGCGGAAGGGGTGGTCACAGAAACTACAACAATGGCGGTGGTAGAAGGGGCAATGGTGGCGGCTCTGGTGGTTTCAGTGGCCGGCGGCGAGGGGGATATGAGGGATTCTATCGTGGCCCGCCTCCCATGGGTTCCTACATGCGGGGTGCACCGCCTCCGCCCCCGCCCATGGCGTTACCGTTCATGGGCCCTCCGCCGCCACCTGTCTCTCCCATGCGGCCTTTTGCCGGACCAATGGTCTTCCACGGTATGATTAAATAGTTGTTTGGCCTTTGCAGATATAACATGGTTGCTATTTCTGTTGGACTCGTGTTGTATAGTATTTCATATTATTGCCAAATTGTTAACTGATTTTGGATATACAGAGATGCCATCTCAAGTATCTCCTGTATCCCCCCCAATGTATTATTTTGGGCCAGCACCTCCAGAGGCTCTCAGGGGAATGGCTCTTGCACCTCATATGGTTGGTCCGCCTGTTTACCCTTACTTTCAAGTGCCTCATGAGTTGCAACCTGATAGTGAGGTTGATGCTGAAGAGAACCATGCCAAGCTGCTCAAGCAGATAGAGTTCTATTTCAGGTGGTTATGCTGGAATCTATTGCAATCTGAAGAAGAAGCGCTTACTGTTGTATTTAAATTGATCGATGGTTTGCTCTTTGCTCTACAGCAAGGATAACTTATGTACAGATGTATATCTGAGGCGGCAGATGGATGACCAGGGATGGGTTGATATCTCACTCATAGCTGGCTTTAAAAAGGTGACCATAACTGCTTTTACCATCAGTTTGCTATTGCTATTCTCTATGTTGTCAAATATTGAACTTTTGGGTTTCTGATTTGTTGTCCATAATAACTCTATTGATTGAAGGGGAGCCCTGGCACAGCAGTAAAGCTATTGCTTTGTGGCCATGAGGTCAAGCGTTTGAGTCCCAGAAACAGCCTCCTGCAGAAATGCATGCAAGGGCTGTGTACAAAAGACCCAAAGTGGTCAGACCCTTCTCTACACTTGCGCAAGCGGGAGCAACATGCGCTGGGCTGCCTTTTATTAGTCGTATTTATTGGTGCTGTCGGTGGTGGTTCTGAGACATGCTTTGCTTTTGATCCAGCTGTTTTCACGTGTTCCTAACATACTCCATTCCGAGCTTTGTGAAACTAATTATGCGTGTTGATTTTTTTGGGAAAATAATAACACTTTACTGTAGAATATGCTTACTGGTGATAGCGTATTGGGTCTTCATTTCATTCTTTTCATGAATCATTGTTTCACATGTTTGAATTAGAAATCACTTTCTTGTGTCAGCCATAAAATGTTACTGTATGATTCCTGCACTGTGGTGCCTTTATGAAACTTTTAGTGTGATGGAAATTTCTACTGAGAAATGGAAAGATAATCAATGCAACATTATATTTTTGGTTCTGTATTGTGCTATATATGCTGCAATGAGTTCTGTTTAGTTACTTGTCTGTCCGAATTTACTTGTTGTTTTGTGGGCGGGGATTAAGGAGGGATGAAAAAGGTGGGATGCGCTGAAAACGATGAGAGGGACAGAGATAGAGATGTATTGGGAAAAGAGAGACTATTGGGAAGTGAGGATGACAAGTAGTTTGGGAAAACTTGAGGACTCTAGTATGACAAGTAATATGAGATGAAGAAAGTATGTAACTTTTGTTTGAGAACGTAGCTCTTGGTTTGCACGGTCGTGCTCTCATATGATATTAATTTCTTCTCTTTGTCCTTTTTCTATTGATTTGTGCTACTCAACCTATGTATATATTTTTTATCGTTTTTTTACTTATGACCATTGGATCATTCTTAAATCCTTAAAAATTGTGTGTATTTCTTTTATTCTCTTTTGTTTGTATATAGTGCTGATTAATTTTTGCATTTATAGAAGTTTCATTTGTATGTGATAATTTTGTCCTCAATGTTAAGTTTTTTTGTTTGTTTCGGAAGTGAAATTCACTTTGTGAAGGGTTGTAATAAGTGAAAATAATCTAAAGCGAAGGTTAGGAAACTAATTTCCAAAACAGTTCTGAAATTGCCATTTGCAGATATCTGTAGCATCTATTTTTTTTCTTTAAAAACGTTGCATGGTATTGGGGTGTTATTTTGAGTTGGATGTTGAAAATGCTAGTAGCATTCAGTGGTATATTGCTGATTGTGTGCTGAACTGCTAGCTTCTTCTTTTGTACCTAGTATTGTCCTACATCTTACAGGCTTCTTCTCTTGCGCACATCAGTTGACTGCTCCCTGTTTGCATGTTAGGATATTTCTCTGTTTTTTACTTTAGATTTAGAAAGTGTTGCACTGTAGGGAAAGGCTGCGTACAAAAGATCTAAAGTGGTTGAACCCTTCCATGGACCCTGTGCAAGCGGGAGCACCGGCCACTGGGCTGCCCTTTTTTTAGAAAGTATAGCAACAGTCAGCTGATTGGAGGTGGAATGTAGAAATAAATCTAGGGAGCTAAAAAATTATATGTTTTCATGAAAATTTTGAGTGTTAACTTTGCTGAAACATTAATTTTTTGGCAGGTCAAGGAGCTGACTAGTGACCTACAATATATTAAAGAGACAGTTCTGTCATCATCTGTACTGGAAATCCAGGTATTGATTCTTGTTTGGACTTTAGTTTGGACAAAATTGTTTTTTTTTTGAAGATGGGCTTTTTCACTAAATTTTGAAGCATTCCAAGTTGTGATTAGTTGGGATCTACCCTTGTTTTGTACTTTCATATCTGTGACACCTATGAAGAGTGTGCGCTAAAATAATCTCACATTTGTAGTTCCTTAATGTAAGGACATCTTGGAGACTTCAGGCTTTTGATGTCTATTGGGTTCTGAGTACACACTGTATGTATGTGTTCATGCAGGATGACAAAATTAGGAGGCAAAATGATTGGGACAAATGGGTGATTCCTCGAGAGATCAATGCTGATGCTGCATCAAGCTCAGCATCTGTGACAAGCCATCCTGATGTTAAGGACCTGACAGCGCATCTTGGAGGTGTGGCTCTGCATGAATCTGCTACTGCTAGCTCAAGTGGCACGGTGGACCAGAACAATCATGATGTCCTCCAGAATGGAGCGCCTTCTGGTGATGACCTAGGTCCAGTAGTTGGGAACCATTCTGGTCGCCAGTAGGTGCAACAAGACACATTGGCTCCGATTCACACCATGACTGCAAGGTTTTGTCCAAGCGCGAGTGACAGAAAACAAGTGATTTTTTGGTGATATGCTTTTAGTGGTACATTAGACTGACAAATTATTGGTTTCTGGCGGTGTGGTAAGATTTTGGTTAACCTTGTTATTGAGGCGTAGTGTGCAAGGTTTTGGGCAGCATTTCAGGTTATTTAATGAAGAGAAGAAGCTGAAAAAGAAGCTAAACAATGATGGTATGTGGAGGCATCTTAGATGATGTGAGAAGAGTTCATGATACTGAAAAATGGGGAAAAGAAGAACAAAAGATTGCTAGCCCCCGGGACTGCTTGCTTTAATATTGTGATTCCTGACTGTCCCTTGTTTACCGGGGGCTGCGAACTAGTTGCTCAGTTTTCCCCATTGTTAGGATGTAAAGCCTCCAGATTTTTATGGAGGGTCTGAACTCTCTCACTGGGAGAGTCAGGGAATTAACTGGGTTTTGGTGTAAACTGTCTGGTGGATCACCCTGATTTTGTTCTCTTTCGTTAAACTAAATTTTCTTTTTGTTCCGATGGCTTGTTGATCGTATTAAAATCTGGTGTCAGGTCTCTGTGTATAAGAAAGGCTGAGGAGCATGTTGTTGGTTATGCTTTCCGTGGAAGGTTAGTTATGGGTGTCAGGTCTTGTATTCGCTTTGTCCACTGGGCCAGGCAAACAGGCATTGCATATGCCGCTCCCCAGTGGTACCTGACAGCCGGTCCAGAAGATGTCTGCGAGCAAACAGGGTGAAGAAGCATTCATCGGCGCTGCTGGTGGATGCTCTCCTCGTCTGGTCTACTAACACTATTTTTCTGTTCATCCGATCCAATACGTAAGCTGCATTGCATACCCGTACGTCCTTCCTTAAATAAGTAGGGTCAGCATTACTGGTCTAATTAGACCAGCCACAATGTGGGCTGCTTCACGGGTGCTTCAACAACTTTTTCCTCTCAAGCACCGATGCTGCCCACTGTGAGAGCCGGTGCTTGGAGCTGAAATATTGGAATCGATTCCTATTGATGCACCGGCTGCTTGATCTGGTGGAGTCTTATTTTTTTATTCAACAATTCATTCAAGCAACGATGAATACGCTGTGGAGAGAGGATAAAGTATGGCATCGATTATTCATAGTGTTGATGTGACATTTGAACCATTGGCCCCATTGTGGCCAAGGTTTCAAAAGTCGGTTTAGTCTTAAAAATTGGTTTAGTCTCGAAAATCGGTGGCGCCAGTTTGATCGGTTTTTACGAAAACCGAAAAAATCATACAGTAAATTGAAAAACTGAACAAATTTAAAATCAATTTTTTTATAGAAAATCGGCCGGTTTTATCGATTTACTGGTCGGTTTTGTCGGTTTACCAGCCGATTTTTTCGGTTTACCCTTTTTGAATTTGAAATCAAATCGGTTCAAGCGGTTTTTTCGGTTTACCAGCCGGTTTGACCGGTTTTTGGATTTTCAAATTTTTTTAAATTTTTAAATTTTTTAATTTATTAAATCGAAAACCAGTCGATCTTCTAAACCGGACCGGACCGGTTTCACTGAAAACCGCGAAAACCGGTCGGTTTTGACTGGTTTTGTAAACCCTAATTGTGGCTTGTCGTAGGATGTTATCTTAGATGGGCACTAGCATTCTGATTTGATTTGGCAACCTAACAACACGTACTTGAGTCATCTGCGATCATTTATAAGGCCGGCGGCAAATATTGGGACCTCCAAATTTGGTTGGATCTGAAGAACAAACAGTATAATGATGTGTGACACTGGTCGCAATAGAAAACGCACGACGTTGCAGCAGAGGCTGCCTCTTTCTTCTCGATGTGCTCCTCCGCTAGTTATGTGAGGAGGATTTTCACAGAAAAAAAAAATACAGAAAAAGAAAGATTTTTTCTATTTCAAATAGGATCTGTATATGATCATAGTATTACTAATACTACATTTTTCTTTTTAAGTTTAAAATAATTTATATATAAACACAACAAATTAGTACTCCTACACTGTATGCTGGAGTAGGACTGTAGGAGTTATTAATATTGGTAGTAGATCGCTAGCTCAACATGCAGTTAGAGCGGCCTGGAGTATTTCTCAAACACACAGGAGCGACCTGGCATCCCGATCTCTCAACAGTGCACCGCTTTCATTGCTTCAACGCCTCTAGAAAGTTACTTCCACTTGTACTACGTCGATAACGCATGCACGCACGGTTAGGTCGTTAAATGGGTTATATATCTTCTTATTGGCAGCAGCAATCTAGCTATATATATATCCTCGTCACTCAGTCACTCACTATACATTTCGCTGGCTCTACAGTACTCTATCCCACTGCTACTAACTTCTTAGTATTATTATACTTAAATTAATTAAGCCTTAACTACATGCCTCCTGATTAAGCTAGCACTGCCTGGTCTGGTGGAGTCCTCCTCGCCCTCGTCGGAGTATAAATATACTCACTCCATAGACGCCGGTGCTTAGCTAACTATCCCTGTTCGACCGGAGCGCTAGCTGCTTAAGTAGGAGTCAGGACTCAGGAGCTGAGCAGTTGGCTTGCATGGCGTCGACGGCGTTGCTGGTGCTGGCGGCGGCGGCGATGCTGGTGACGACGGAGAGGTGCCATGGGTACCAGTACAACGCTTCGCAGGGTCCCCTTGTGACGGCGGTGATCGTGTTCGGCGACTCCATCGTCGACCCCGGCAACAACAACGGCCTCCCCACGCTCATCAAGGCAAACCATCCGCCCTACGGAAAGGATTTCTTCAACCACGAGGCCACAGGAAGATACTCAAACGGACTCATACCCACAGACCTCATCGGTGAGTACGTAGCTAGCTGGATCAGTACTCCTCTGTTCAGAGTATCCATCGGACGATCGAGTAGGATATATAGATGGATAGATAGATCTCCATGAATCATCGATCCTTTATTTGTTAGCTGCTATTACCTACTAACTCACACTGCAGGCTATTAATTTATTTTTATTTTATTTTAAGAGTAAAAGTATATTTATTCTTCTATGAGTATGGTATCCATCGGAGTAGGATGGATTAATGCTGCAGCATCATTTTCCAACAGGAGAGCATTCATGCATGATAAACTTCAGTGCATGCTGCGTATACAGTATTCACACATGCGCTTCTTCGGTTATGTCGACACGGACGGATCGACAGGGAACAAATTTAAATTATCCAGTAACTTAATAAAAGGAGATGGAGAGGGTTCATCTTCATGAGTGATATACTAGTGCTACTATAGTAGTAGGAGTAACAAATTGAAACGTCACTTGCACTGAAGAACAAGGCAGTAGGCACCCATGCATCCTGCGTGCATGCCTAAGTAGCAAACCTGATACCGTAATCTCCGGCCGGCCGCATACATGTTCATCCCATATGTTATGCATTCGGGATGCAAGCGAGTATTAGTGAGAGTTAAATTAATTTAGTTCAAATTTTATGAATATTTATTAATTACCCTAAAATTCGAATTAAGTGTGGACTTGAGTTAGGCACTTAGGCCTTGCTGGATTGGAGGCAAGATCAGACGAGACGCAGGATGGAGACGGCACTCTGGAGGAAAGAGAAGGGAAGTTCCTGAGAACAGTTGCATTAATAGGCCGGCCGGCGGTGCTGCATTTGATAGATACAGTTGCACCATCCAACAACTCGATCGATCTGCATTCGTGGTTGTCCGTAGCTACATGGAAAGCGAACCACTAGTGCACTGTAGTCTGAACGAACCAACGTCACCTGCACCTGCACGAATATTGCACCATGGAACTAGTAGATCTTCATCATCAACCTTAATTTTCCCTCGAACCTCGATCAGCCCAGGGCCTTGGTGTGAAGCAGCTTCTTCCGGCGTACCTCGGCGTGGACCACAGCCCGGAGGACCTTCTCACCGGCGTCAGCTTCGCGTCCGGCGCCACCGGGTTCGACCCGCTCACTCCCGTCGTCGTCAACGTCATCTCGCTGGAGCAACAGCTCAAGTACTTCGACGAGTACCGCGGCAAGATGGTGTCCCTCGTGGGCGAGGACGAGACGGCCAGGATCATCGACGGCGCGCTGTTCGTGGTGTGCGCGGGGACGGACGACGTGGCCAACACCTACTTCACCACTCCGTTCCGCAGCGTGGAGTACGACATCCCGAGCTACGTGGACCTGCTCGTCTCCGGCGCCGAGGACTTCCTCAGGAAGGTCAGCTCCAGGGGCGCCAGGAAGATCGGCTTCGTGGGGATGCCGCCCGTGGGCTGCGTGCCGTCGCAGCGGACGCTCGGCGGCGGGCTCAGCCGCCGGTGCGAACCCAGGCGGAACGAGGCGGCGCAGATGTACAACGCCAGGATCCAGGACATGATCGACGGGCTCAACGGCGAGCCGGGCTTCTCCACGGCCACGCTGGTGGTGTACCTGGACATCTACCGCATCCTGGACGACCTCATGAAGAGGGGCGAACGGCACGGCTTCACGGAGACCACCAAGGGATGCTGCGGCACCGGCACCATTGAGGTCACCGGACTCTGCGACTCCCGCTTCGTCTCCGTCTGCGACGACGTCTCGCAGCACGTCTTCTTCGACAGCTACCACCCCACCGAGAGGGCGTACAGGATCATCGTCAACGACATCTTCGACAACTACATCCAAGTCCTCATCTAGGATCTAGCTAGCTAGCTAGCTAGCTAATTCGATCATCCGATCCGACTTCCGACCCATGTTTATTTATGAATTATTATTGACTTTCCACACGTATGAACTCGATCGACCGGAACATGAACCATGATTAATATTACTGTTTGTCTTGTAAGCATGGCAATGCTTGGGCTTAAAATGAAACGGCAGTCCAGCCCGTCATAAAATCAGGCCCAGCCCAGATGTCGGTCGGTTCGTTGACGCAGACTGAATCTGATCTGAAAGTCATTTCCCTTTGGCCTTTGCTTTTGGACATACAGTAGGTAGCTAGTGCTGTTTATGTTGGATGCCACACAACAGAGATAGATTGGCTTTTCAAAGTTGCCATTAAATTAGCAGCTTTATCCTCGTGGTATTACTACTACTGCTACATAGTATCATCCCCTCTCCCAGATAATCAAGCATCTATCGATTCATTCTTGTGGAAATCCATGGCTACCAACCCATCCCTGAGGTTGATCTGATGCGGATGCATATTTATTGTCCATATTTGCGTGTGATCAATAGAAAGAAAGTGAAGGTGAAGGTGAAACTTGCATCTCTAGTGTTGGTGTATTTGGGAGGATGAAATTACCCAGAAAGAGAAGGTGATCACTTTGTTGTGAGTGGAGAGGGATGGTGAGGCCATTAGCACGCCAATCAACTCACCTCACGCTACCTCTACCTGCTCGCTCATCTCCTCTCCTCACCCTGCTTTTCCGCTCACTTTCTTCTTCATCATTCCTGGGGCGGCAGATTGCTATCCTTGTTGCCAGCTATTTGATCATGAATCTGTTCCAGGCTTCTCTTCAGGATATGGATGCCTCGGATTGATAGAAGAATATATACAACTCTTTAGCCAGCATATCATACACTCCCTCCGTTCTTTAATTGATGTCGCTGTTGACTTTTTAATTCAACTTTGACCATTCGTTTTATTCAAAAAATTTATTTGAATGTTTAAAATTTTAAGTTGTGATTCAAATAACTCTAATAATAAATCAAATTATATAAAAATATATGAAATTTATCCAAAAAAATTTGAACAAGACGAATTGTGAAAAGTTAAATTTAAAAATCAACGGCGACATCAATTTAATTGAACGGAGGGAGTAGCCTGCTGAAACTGAAACTGTCTAGCTAGGGCCGCCGATTGGAAGATTGGATCAAGAGAACCATCAGAGGAATAAATTCTATATTCATTTAGGAGTATCTTTAATGATGCACATGCATATAAAAAACAATACTAGTTAGGTTGCAGCCCACTGTAATCTCTTTAATTCAGCAAATCGGATTAACCTTTAAACTCCATTTCAAATTGAAACTGTATGCCATTGGCAGAGATCTCAGCAACCTATCCTTTCTGTCATGACCTCCATCACCATTAGGCTCTTGAGCAAGTACTTGTTTCGATTAATCACGCAATTAGTGAAGTGGACGCCATACAAATATGAGGGAGTCATTCGGCATGCATCGCATTGGTGTCATCCAGATCACACAAGCACCAAACTGCCTTTCCTTAGTGGCATGGCACCAGCCACCAGTCACAGAAAGCATGGCAGATATGTCGCCGTCTCGACAAACCAATTCAGCAGCATCCATGTAGGAGTATTTCATTTTCCTTTGTTTTTAAAAGGGGTTTGTTTTCCTTGAGAAAATCAAGCATCTAGATTTGTGGAAATAATACTATAGAATTGAATTGAGCCAAACCAATTCAGCAGCAGCAGCAGCCAGTGTCATCCATATGAAAGGAGGGGTCGTTGCTCTGCTCTGTTCTGATGACCAGCATAAGTATGTCCTGCCTCCTGCGTGTGTAATCCACAGAAAAGAAGAAACGTCTCGTTTGCCATGACACCACCACCACCACTTCCACACGACGTGCTCCCGGCGTGGGCTGCTCCAGCGGCGCGCGCCGTGGCCGCCGAGGTGCGCGCTCAGCGCGGCATCGCGCTGCCGCTCATCGGCATGAACCTCACGTGGTTCGCCAAGATTGCCGTCACGAACGCCTTCCTCGGCCGCCTCGGCGAGCTGGAGCTGGCCGCCGGGACGCTGGGCTTCAGCTTCGCCAATGTCACCGGGTTCGCCATCCTCACCGGCCTCTGCGGCGCCATGGAGCCCATATGCGGGCAGGCGCACGGCGCCAAGAACGTCAGCCTCCTGCGCCGGACGCTGGTCATGGCCACCGTCATGCTCCTGGTCGCCTCCGTCCCCATCGCGCTCCTCTGGCTGCGCGTCGACGGCGTGCTCCTGCTCTTCGGGCAGCGGCCGGACATCGCCAACACCGCCAGGGAGTACGTGGTGTGCCTCCTCCCGGACCTCGCCATCACCTCCGTCCTCAACCCGCTCAGGGAGTACCTGAGCTCGCAGGAGGTGACGCTCCCCACGCTCTTCACCAACACCGTGGCGCTGGCCCTGCACATCCCGCTCACCATGTGGCTCTCCGCGAGGAAGGGGATACGGGGCGTGGCCGCTGCCGTGTGGATCAGCGACCTGGCCGTGGCGATCATGCTCGCCGGCTACGTGGCCGCGTACGAGCGGCGGCGGCCGAAGGCGACGGGCAGCAGCAGTAGCATCCTGATGAAGGACCACGTGGGCGTGGTGGGTGACTGGGTGGCGCTCCTCCGTCTGGCGTTCCCGTGCTGCCTGAACACGTGCCTGGAGTGGTGGTCCTACGAGATCCTGATCCTGCTGACGGGTCGGCTACCCGACGCGCGGCGCATGGTGGCCGTGATCGCCGTGACGCTCAATTTCGACTACCTGCTGTTCTCGGGCATGCTGTCGCTGTCCGTGAGCGCGTCGGTGCGCGTGTCGAACGAGCTCGGCGCGGGGGACGCGTCCCTGGCGCGGCGGGCCGCCAGGGTGTCGATCGTGGGCGGCGTGCTAGCCGGCGTCGTGGGCGGCGTCCTGATGCTGGCGGCGCGGCGGCCCTGGGCGCGCCTGTACACCCGGAGCGCGGAGGTGCGCGACGGCGTGGGCAGGGCGATGAAGGTGATGGCGCTGCTGGAGGTGGTGAACTTCCCGCTGAACGTGTGCGGCGGCATCGTTCGGGGCACGGCTCGACCGGCGCTGGGCCTGTACGCGGTGGTGGGCGGCTTCTACGTGGTGGCGCTGCCGGTGGGCGTGGCGCTGGGGTTCAAGGCGCGGATGGGCCTGGAGGGCCTCCTCGCCGGGTTCCTGGTGGGCGCGGCGGCGAGCCTGGCAG
>BCLG01005418.1:0-26166 GCA_001602295.1 Zoysia matrella | reverse complement strand
CACATCATACCTGCAGGATTTATCTTGTTGGCCAATCTGCTGGTGCACATATTGCTGCATGTGCCCTATTAAATCAGGCTATTAAAGAATGTGGTGAAGAAGATGCTGCATCTTGGAGCATTTCACAAATAAAAGCTTACTTTGGTATTTCCGGAGGGTAAACATCCATGTGTTTTTTTTTAAAAAAAATGATGGCTTGCCTAGAAATATTATCCCTCCGTACTTAAATTGTTGTCCTTAGGACAACAAATCTAGTTCAGTTTTGAACTAAATTCTTGTCTAGGACAACAAATCTAGTTCAGTTTTGAACTAAATTCTTGTCCTAATGGCAACAATTTAAAAACAGAGGGACTACATGAGTTGTACAAATGTATAGTTTTTTTAATTTTATGTATAGTTTATTGTCAATACTTGAAGTTTCAATGTACAGTAAGCCATCTATAAGGTTGCCTAGTGGAGAGTAATATCCTTGTATGACTAAATATATGTGAAGTAGACCTCACAGTGAGGAAGACAACAATTTACAATATCCTACTATAACATGTCTAAGTTTTATGTTTCAGGAGGCATTATAGCTTTTGGAATTTCTTACTAGCACTTTACCTGAATATTTAATTATGTATCTCTTGTCAGATTTGGTAGTAGCATTATGTTCATAACAATACAGACAATAGTTTTGTTTTGTTACGGTCTCTGCAGGTACAACCTCCTTAACTTGGTTGACCATTTCCACCGACGTGGCCTTTATCGGTCTATCTTTCTCAGGTTCGCTGTTAGCATTTGTTGATACCATATACCAATTCCTTGTCTGAAAATGCCCTCTATCGATTTGTATTGTCTGTTTTTTTTTTTGAAACTGTGTATTGACTGTTGTTACTGTATTATGACCCCATATCTTATTTCCCAGTATAATGGAAGGTGAAGAATCACTGCAGAAATTCTCTCCACAAGTGTTGATTAAGGAGTCATTTGCTAGGTCTGCAATTTCCTTATTGCCTCGTATCATCCTTTTCCATGGAACAAGTGACCATTCAATACCATCAACTGAAAGGTGTGTTGTATTGCTAGTATTTCGGAACTTTTGATGCGCAGAAATTGTCCTTTTTTTCCAAAATCTTGCTCTAATATGCTCTGTTTATTTGATGATCAATCCAAAATACAGCCAAGCATTGTTTGATGCTTTACAACAGCATGGTGCTAAAGCAGATTTATTCCTTTATGAAGGGAAGACACATACTGATTTATTCCTTCAGGTTGTTACTGCAACAAAAGTGCTTTGTAGATTGATTGCTTTGTTTTTCTGATTCTAAATTCCCCGTGTGATTACAAATCTCGAGGATGGTCCATCCTTTCTCTTGTCCAAGGGATTTCAATGATTAATTGTAGCCATGGCCAAGTGTTTTCACTGATAAATGTTGTTTTGCAGGATCCTCTTCGTGGTGGTAGAGATAAAATGCTCGAAGAGATTGCAAATGTGATACACCATGACGATCCTGATGCATCTGCCCAGCACCTTGATGTGCCTATCGCACGGCGTCTTGTTCCTGAATTCATGCTGACGCTTGCTGGGAGAGTGAGCCCATTCTGAGTATGTTGTGATTGAAACATAAGCCCGATGGAGCTGTAAGATAGTGTGCATTACGAGAACCTGCTTTTAAGCTCGGCGGCATGCCGGCAGGAAAATGGTCGCTCCCTCATCAGATGTAATATATGTCCTCATGTTGGCTATTTATACTAAACATTACTTCTTTGCTACAGATGTGTATAATATTCCTTACAAATTTTTTACCCAGACATGCTACTGTTAAATTTTATCTCAATGTATAGCTCTTTGAAGCTCTTCTGGCACGGTGTCTTGTTTTTGGTCATGTCTTTATATTTACATACATAAATACCACAATAGGGGCTTCCCTTACTGTATTTACTTTCAAAAGTGTAAAGGTGATGGACGACACTCAGTTATGTTGCTTGTATGTATTATAGCATCAAATCATTTTGGCAGTGAGATGCAACCAAATTTGAGCATACACTTGTGCTCAAATTTGAAAATATCAGAACAGATATTTGAACATACACTTATCTTCGACATGCAAAACGTACACCAATATCCCTGGAAAAAAAAAGGATAAGGGGAAAAAACTAGTACACTGGTGACAATTCGTACGGTATAGCCCTGATGTCCAGGCTCCATGGGAAATGATCACGTCCTCGAGGTGACCAAGCTGCCCACTACTATTCCTTGGACTACACAAATGGTACAACTGAGTTGAAGGATCACTCATAAATCCAAGCAGGCTCCGAAGAGTCGCCATGAAGGACCACCAGGTGTCTTCGGAGGAATAACAAACTGGTTGGTGTCTCTGCAAAATCCAGATTGCAGTGCAGACTCTTGATTTCCCAGATCTTCTATATGCTCAGTGCACAGTGTAACAGGTAGAATTTCCACCGAGATTGTTGTTTCCACTGTCATTTGCACCTAGGAATGCATCCTGGAGACCTTGTCAGATAATCCATCAACAACACCTTCCATTTCCTCAGGGATTTCGTCATTCTAACAGAGCAGCCAGGACGTGTGGAGTTAAGACATGATATAGAAATTGAACAAAATGTGTACATGTTAACAAATCAAATCACATCCTTTCTTAATGTTAGACAGTGTGCAGGCATGCCAACCTTGTCTAGTTGTAATCAGAAGAATTTAGGAAGTTTAGCATTAGTACCTCTGGGTGTTTATTTCCATCAACAACAACACATTTGGAAGCACTAATGCTCGCACTCTTCAGGTAGCTCCGGGAACTCAAGCTTGTGGATTTCACGCCATTGTGACCACCATCTTGTGACCTTGGAGGGCTCACAGTAGTGCGAGCAACAGAAGCTGCAGTCCTATCCTGATCTTCAGTATGTTGTTCATTATTACCATTCTTTGATACACCTACTCTTTCCCTGTCATGTAAACATAGTGCATGATTTAGGACACCAGGGGTCAAACCATGAGGTTCTGCACTTCTGAATTCTAACTACCATGTTATCTACCTCGGTAAAGAGGCATGCTTTCTCTGAAGTGGAGAACCTCTTTCACCTTTGCTATAATGCTCTTCAAGGTGTGCAAACTGTCGTTTGAAGCGATCAACTCCACTGCAGTAAGGCAATAGAGTTAACAACAACAAAGCCATAATAAAATCAATATCAGCTATATAAAAAATGAATTTTCTCCAGCTGTAAGAAGTTGCTGGAATTTATCAAGCATGTCCTCCTAAACAGAAGAATAGAAAAAATAAAAGATATTTTGATGAACATTCATATCGAAAGAACATTAACTTCTCTTGCATTTGTAGGTTTCAAAGAAAAGACAAGTCGTAGACTGAACTTTCTTAGATGATTGACCATGGTGAAGCAAAAACAAAGGCAAGTTGGCACCTTGGATAGAGGAAGCTAATCTGTTCTCCACCTTTCATGTACTCCTCGAGCATCTGAGGATGGTACTCCAAAATCTGTTTGGTTTTAATTTAACAATCAATTCTCAGGCGAGGTGAATATATTTATCAATCCAGACAGGAGACTCAAAACTATTGCTACCTACCTCTCGATAGATCAACTCTCTAACATCATCTTTTGTCAGTTTCCTTCTCTCAAATTCGAACTCAAGTTTTGAAATTGGTTGCCTTGAGGGTTCACGCTCCACATTCGCAAGGGATGCAAAGTATGGGTCAGCGAGAGCCTGGAACATTATGGAAAAGCAAAAGATATATCATTACATGTCCACTTTTTTTTACATCGATAAAGTAGTTCCATAAAAGAAAGAAAACTGTTCTTTTTGGCCCCAAAAAATCACCTCTTCAGCTGTTGGACGATCTTTAGGATCAAATGCAAGTAAACGCTCTAGTAGACGTAAGGCCAAAGGATCAGCATTACGAAACTTCTGAGAGAAAGGAACAGGGTGTTTTTTCCTCATGCAATTTAAATATCTTCTGGCCTTCTCATTTCGAATCTGGCAGCCAGAAGAAGGGAGTTAAATCACAGAAGGAATAAATAAACTAAGCCTAAAAAATATTATACTAGCTTGCAATTGATCTTTTTATAACTAAATCCTAAACAGGTATATTGAGCATGATATTTGAGACACTTCATATGCGATACTCTATCTTGCTAAAAAGTATCTCCATGGACAAGATTAAAGTAAAAATGGCAGATGCAAGAATGGCTCAAAGTCAACACACCCGAGATAAAGTTTCAGATGACGGCGTTCCAAGAAGATCTGTAATAATATCCAATTGGTGTACAACATTCTTCCCAGGAAATAGAGGTCTTCCAGTGAGAAGTTCAGCAAATATACACCCAATACTCCAAATATCAATTGCAGGAGTATACTGCAAGCAAATTCGAACTTATCAGAAAGAGTAAATGGACAGCTATGTCATAATCAATACAGACAGATTCCACAAAGTCTGCTCCAAAAGATCATTACAGCTTCAAGTCTAAGCGGAACTTACTAGAAGAAATTTGAGTTTGCTATAATGAAAATAGCGGGAAAAATCATTATTGCATTTTCTTAAAACTTGGTTCGCACCTTCGTACAAAGTACTCTGAAAGCATGCAATTATTGGTATGAGACTATTGAATACAGTAGCTAAAGACCTTACCTTAGAGAAAAAGGAACCACACAATTCAGGTGCTCGGTACCATCGTGTTGCCACATAATCCTTCAAACAGATAAGGAGAAAACAGCACAAATTAAAAACAACAATAGTGCAGCATTAGTACTTCCACTAAAAGACAAGCACCTTACCGTCCAAAATATAGCTGATGGGGCATCATTAAATGATGCACGGGCAAGTCCAAAGTCGCAGATTTTCAGTTTACAGTCCGAGTTAGCAAGTATATTCTTGGGTTTTAGATCGCGGTGAAACACATTAGCTGCACCAAGATAGGCAATGGTCACTACATTTTTAATAAAAATAAACAGGAGTGACATGACAATTTGGTAAGTGAACCAGTTATCGGTGCTTGACAAATGGTAGAAGGCTTATCAGGCTGCTATTAGTTCATCGACTTACCTGCATGGATGTACTTTAGAGCACGAAGAAGTTGGTACAGGAAAAACTGGTGATGCTCAGGGGTAAGGTCATCATTGGCCTTAATCACTTGATGGAGATCCGACTCCATCAGCTCGAAAACAACATAGATATCTTGGAACTCCCTTCGAGAAGGGGGAAGCATAATGTGCTTGATTTCAACTATGTCTGGGTGACGGAGCAGCCGAAGGAGCTTGATCTCCCGCAAGATGCGTGTGGCATCCGAGACATGCTCAAACACATCATTGATCTTTTTTATAGCAACCCGCTCACCGGTGCGGGTATCTACTGCTGCAGCAACTACGCCGTAACTCCCTTTGCCAATGACTTCTTGGATTTGGTACTGGCTTGCCTCCCCGTACTCTGTGAAGAACTCCATTTCCACTGAGTTCTGCAAGAACAGACTAAAATTTAACGAAAGGCATTCATATATATCACATCAAAAACTAAGTATTCATAAGCAGAACAAATGGTAATGTAAATCTGGAATGATATAAAACTGCCATCTTTTATATGGATCATGACCAACCTACTAAAATTGGCCTTTTCAACAAAGACAAGGTCAGGCACATTCAGAAGCGTTTACACGAACGGCTGGCTATTTGGATCAACCAAGATGGAGGAGGTCAAATAACCAAGTTCAGAAACTGGATCAAAAGCTCATATAATTCTACTGATGAAAAGATAGGAGCGAATCGGATCAGAGATTGCGATGCACAAGCTCTACCAGCATAGCTTCTCTAATGCTTATGCGAAAGAAAAAGGTAAGCTCGAATCTAATCAATCAGGTGAAAAAAAAAGTCCGATCTTAGCTAGAAATTCTCGTGACAGCGAATCAAGGATCACGAGAAAGCATCAAACGCGCGCCCAGCCAGCGGGAAAAAAAAAAAGAAGCAGCAAAAGTCAGAGAGAAGGTTCTGAAAGCCTGAAACGCTCACCGACCTTCCTGTGGCTCTCGACCGGCAGCGGCATCTTGCGCTTGGGCACGCGGATGGCGCGCAGCGCGACGAGATCCGGGTCCTCGACGACCTCGAGATCGGAGGAGCCTTCCTCGCCCTCGCCGGCGGACGACGGGTTGGAGGTGGCGGTGGAGCCGGTGCGGCGGTGCAACCAGCGGCGGAAGCCGTTGACGATGGTGCCCCCTCCGCCCATCCTCCTAGCCCTGCGCGCCCGACGGCATTGGCTGCCGGGTCGCCCCGCCTCTTCTTCTTAGCTTGGCGGTGGCGCTGTCAGTCACCAGTCCCTGCTCAAGCTCTTTGACCGCTCCGGTTACGAGCTTCCGCAGGCCGGAGTCGTCGGCGCCGGGGGGCAGCGATCGAATCGAATCGGTGGACGCGGAACGGAAAGATAGACGAAAGCGATGGACTTTGTTCGATGGGAAGGTTCTTGTGACTTGTGAGCTCGATCTATGTCTAGGATCTACCCTTATACTCGTACCATACTAGTACCAGTCTCGGTGGGATTCATCTATATCTTTTTATCTGAAGAAAAATAATAATAATAATCCTCTTTGGTTGCAGACTTGCAGATAATATGTTGCGCGCGTTCACACACAGGCTTCTGCTTGTGCTGTGTTAGACATGGCAACGGCCTCGACGTCTAAAACCCGACGGGTTTTTACTTAATTTAAGGTACGGGTACGAAAAAGTTTTTATATCCGTGAACTTAACAAGCATGTGTGCGAAAATATTTTACCCGTCTTCAATACTCGATATATATAAAAAAATACATATTTTTATTAGATATAAATATATAAAATAGAGAAATTTGTCTACAGAACATCGTTCGCAGGTCGTATTGTCTAGATTACATTACCCGTATCAATTTAGTCCACAGAATACCGTTGTTTTCGTGTATTTGTCCACAGGACATCGCAGTAAATATTTCGAAAATATTCTGTGGCAAAAGACAATTCTGCCTCTAGCTTATCAATGTGTAGACAAATTCTTCTTCGCCTGGCGTCCTCGAGCGCGCAGCTGCCCACGCTGCCCACCCAGCTCCATCTCCTGGCATTCCAGCAGCATAGCGGCGAGGTGGACATCGCTATACGTGTCGAGCACCCACGTCATGTCGCTGCCCGTGCCCAGCCCCACGCGGGAGAAGTATTCCCCGCTGCTCTGCCCCACGCCGAACACCACCCGAAACTTGGTCGCCGCCGCCGCCGCCATGAAGATCGGCGACGCGTTGGCCGAGCGCAGGTACGACCTGCCGCCGTCCGCTAGCAGCGTCAGACACCACCGCGGCCCGAGCCTCATCGCACGCAAGCCGCGATAGGACCAGCAAACGGTCGCTCTCGTGACGGCCCTGCTCCTCCGGTAAGAAGTTGCGGGAGTGGTGACGCAGCGCCAGGCCCTGCGTCCTCTTCCGCCTCGATCGGCGAGAGGAGCGCATCCGGGCCGACGCGGTCGCCGCGGACTGGTGCAACAGCGAGACAGCGTTGGTTGAGACCGCGACGCGCGCACGGGAGAGCGATGCGGCAACGTCTAGCGTCTCGGTGACCGCCGCCGCAGAGTGGGGCTGGGCGGAGACGACCTCACGTGGAGCAACGCCGACGATGAGGAGGGGGACGAGGACGAGCAGAAGGATCTTTTGTCTACACGTTGATAAGCCAGGGGTAAGATTGTCTTTTACCATATAATATTCTCAGAATATTCGCTGCGGTGTTCTGTGAACAAATACACGAAAACGGTGTCCTGTGGACTAAATCGATACGGGTAGTGTGATCTGGATAATACAACCTGCACACGGTGTCCAGTAAACAAATTCTCTTATAAAATATTATATTTCATAGATTATTTTTAATTTTTTTACTTATTATGTGTCATTTAATTTAAATTTGTATTAGTTTAACTTATTATGTGTCAATAAATTGAATATTCATATTAAATATATATAACAACTAATTATAATTGAATTTTTATTTTTAATGGGTACTCGAGACCGTGAAATCTCTGTGGGTATGAGCAGAAAAAAAACTTTTATCCGATAGTTAAATGATTATAGATATAAAAAAGGAAAACCGACGGATATATAACCGTTGCCGTCTCTATGCTGTGTGTACAATGAACGCTGCTGATGAAGCCATAGAGGCAACCAGGCAAGGCAGATCAGAAGATGGTCGGGGCAAAATCTGGAGCTGCAAGTCTGGAAAGTTTGTGCCGGCTTTGCCATTTTTTTCGTTTTACAATCCATTCCGACCGGTTTTGGGTTTGGTAATAAAACAGTTGGCTAGTCAAATTTGTTACAGTGTTAGATCTTTATCTCTGTACCGGTTTCGAACCAGTTTAGTCAAAAATCGCAAAAAACGACTAGTTTTTGTCGGTTTTTATTAAAACCCAGCATACTCTTAGCATGAATAAGGAAAATCCCAGCAGCTGCCGCAAACGCCGCCGCTGAAAGAACAAAACACGAGCGAGAAATGTTGCACCATGTGGAGCCATTTTCTGTCAGTCCCTTGGCCTGAAAGTTGAAACGCCAGTCAATTCGAGCGCTTTGTTACTGCAACTTGACGGTGGAACTGAAGCTTCTATTCCACATCGAATCATCTTCATCAGTGACTGTCAATGGACGGGTGATCATATCAGAGAAACAGGCAGGACCACATGATAGAAATGAAGAAGAACCAAGCGACATGTCCAGCCAATCATCACTCGGTGCCAGGTCAGCTTGCTCGGTCAACGTTCAACGCGAGCAGCACATGATATCTTGGTTCCAGCTGGACAGCGTGTTATTACTGCTACTAATCCAACTGGCAAACAGGACACTACGAGCTAGAGGAAAATCTGTGCCAGGCCTGTGGTGTTGCGTTTCACAACCAAGAAATCTGCAGGATCAGCCTCCGTGAATTACGAGAACAATGGCAAATTCCTACATATTATTTAAAAAAAATAAAAGTCACGCTATCTGAATGATAATTATGAATATACTCACTCTGTTTTTAATGGTTGACATCGTTGATTTCTAACTCTAACTTTATTATTCATCTTATTAAAAAAATTAATAAATATTATATACTCACTTCGTTTTTAAATTGATGTCACCGTTGATTTTTACAATCAACTTTGACTATTTATCTTATTTAAAAAATTTGCTCGAATGTGTAAAATTTTAAGCTATGATTCAAATAACTCTAATGATAAATCAAATTATATAAAAATATATAAAATTTATTTAAAAAAATTGAATAAAACAAATCGTCAAAATTAAATTTAAAAGTCAACGACGACATCAATTAAAAAACAGAGAGAGCATTTTGTTATAATTTCATTTATCGTTATTTGAATCACAATATAAAATTTTACACATGAACTAATTTTTTAAATAAGATGAATGACTAAAATTGATGTTGAAAAAAATACTACTCCTATATTCTTTTAAATTATTGTGTCCTATTGATAATTTCAGATACCAACATGCGGTGGAGAGAAAAAAAAGCCTGTGGGAAATGCGGCGCCAGGCAACGCGGCCGACGAAGACGATGCCTTGCACCAGTGCGCAACCAGTCACATGGACGACCAGATTATGCTCTCAGGCACATCACATGCAGAGGCGTGTCCCCACCCGCCGCCGCGTCCGTCCGTTGCACGCCACGAAGCGGGTCCACCACCGACCACCGCCCGTACCGCGTGGGTCTGGCCGCCTCGCAACGGCAACGCAGGGAAAAGTATGCAGGCCCATGCCGACACCTGGCGTTGCTTCTGCTCCCACCGAACGTCTGGATTTCAATGGCCCAGTAATTGGGCCTAAGATGGGCCAAAAGGATCGTCAGGTTGGCCCAAGCATAAGGTCCCCTATTTCCCTCTCTTTATCCTATGATTCCTATCAGAACGCACTCCATGATCATTCAAAGAAAAACCGCACTGAGCAATAAATAACTATCATGGTGCATTGCCTTACCTTACCCGTCGTCTTTTCCTTGAGGTTAGTACTTAGCAAGTGTAGCTTCGATCTTAAAGAAAGGCATAAAAAATCTGATGTTACATCACGGTATGCTTTAGTTTTTAGGATCCGGCGGACTAATTTAGAGATGTGACTAATTGTTAGTTTATTCTTCAATGAAATGTATGTTTCGTCTCTGACTAATCTTTAGTGTATGCTTGTTTGGATCTATGTCGAGTTGATTTCAGAGAAAAATTTAAGGGTATTTTAGATATTTTACAATACCTACGAATTATTAGTCTCTATTACTCCACCTGAATCAACTAATTGAAAAAACAAAATTATTAGTCTCTATTAGTTCACCTGAATCGACTAATTGAAAAACAATTAGTTGCATATTACTCCTAGTGAAGTGAAGTGGTATTTTCAATGACCGCATCCCTTTCCTTCTGAACAGTGGCATTCCCTTCAGAGCATGCTTTCATCTTATGTTCAAGGCCTGCATCGGTTAGCCATTCCAGCTGAAAATTTCAGGTGCTTCTTGCATTGAAACGGTGAAGTTCAAAGCCTGATGTTGTTGGCTATATTCGAAACTCGATCACTGTAATCTCGTTTTCGAATACAGTACAAATCTGACAAGAATTTGTTTCACTTGTACTACTGCACACACATATATGGTTCCTTAGGTCGTCCTAGGCAGCAACTCCAAGCTTAACGGTGCCCTGGATCCGGCGAGACGGAGCTATCAATCTGAAAGCGGGTGGTACTTTGCTTGCTTTACATGTGACGGCTTTATTATCTTGGAGTCAGTACGTTTCATTCGGGTTCCTGCAGCAGCTCGATGATGGCGTCGTGAAAGGCGAAGCGGCAACAGAAGTTTGGTAGCTCCAGCAGCTCCGAGGTGGAGGTTGTCTGTCGTGGACTCGTGGCTGCCGAGCTGTTTCCGAATCCCGGCAGTCCACCACCTACCTGCTCACCGTGTGGGTCAATCGATTCCTATCTGAAAGATACTTGCAATCGATCTTCTCCGATGAAAGCAGGAAGGGAAGTGTCTTTTAGTGAGGAAAACAGTTGAGCAATCACTTCAACTTGCAGGCTTGTTCATGGCGCCTGATCATAGGGTCGGCGTCAAGCTTATTAGGAGGCTTTAAACCTGCATCCGTAGTTAGGACTTGCCTAGGAGGACTTAATTAACTTGAGGTTAAAGCTGCAGCTAAGAAGTTGCTTTGAGCTCTCGCTAACACACTTTCGTTAGCTTCAAGCACCAATCCCCCTCGTCCTCTGTTTCTCTGGTAAGCCGGTTTGTAAGAGCTACTAGCTTCGAGAAGGAAAAACTGATGGCTCCATTTATGCTTTCAGGAAATGTCTTGACATGAGCTTGCTGGTGTACAAATAATTTAGCCTTTTCCTTGTCATTTATCAACAATCAACCTCTTTACTTACAGTGTCTATGTGCATGTAAATTAACCTTGGACGCTTGTCTATGACACCATCTTGGTCCTCTCCCCCTCCCATTTTTTACCCCCAAAAGAAAACAGTAAAAGAAATGAATCGATCTTAATTTGCCGCAAGAGAAAAAAATAAAAGACAAAATGAGCAATGAAGATTGAAGACACGATGAACCTATCTACCCCTTCGATGTTCCATCTCCCAATCAGAGAGAGAGAGAGAGAGAGCGAGAGCGGTCATGGCAGCAGATTCCGTGCCTGTTCCAGCGTTTTTGTGAACCTCGTGAGGTTCAGCCTGACGTTCTGCTTGTCGAGGTAGACGGTCTTGATGGCGTCCCATCCCTTCTTGTGCACGTCGTAGGGATGCTTGAGGTAGAAATGGTCCTCCGGGTACAGGTCCCTCAGCGAGCTCTCCTCCAGCGACACGTTGTACTCCATGTAGTTCACGTCGTAGTCCTTGGCCGGGTCCTTGAAGGTGACGCGGCTGAGCCACTCCAGCCCGCCGAACGGCACCACCTGGATCAGCACCGCGCGGCTGGGCAGGAACACCATGTTCGTCAGCCCGGCGCCGTGCACGCCCATCATCACGTCCGCCGAGTTCACCAGTCGCGCGAAGTTGGGCATGTCCGTGTGGTTGTCCGGCTCCGCGATGCGCACGTCGAACCTCGCCAGCGCGGCGGCGTGCGCCACGGCGCGCTCGTTCAGGAACCGCCGCGAGCTCTTGCGCGAGATGATCAGCAGCCGCGGCATGTCGCGCCGCGGCGCGCCCGTCCGCGACGCCACGGCGCGCTCCAGGCGGAAGGTCCGGCGGAGCAGCCGCTTGAAGTCCGCGACGGTGACGCCCCCCGGCGACCGCGCGGGGTCGATGCCCATCGCGCGGTGGAACGTCGCGCCGATCACGATCCGCGGGAAGCAGTGCACCTCCTGGTCGTTGTCGACGTCGATGATGTCGTACTTGGACAGCTGCCGGAACAGCGGCCTGAACTTGTCCACCCACCAGTCCTTGACGTCGCTGATCATGAACTGCACCTCCCCGCCGAAGTGGTGCGTGCTGGTGAACAGCGGGACCAGCACGTCCGTGTAGTCGTGGTAGAGGTTGCCCGCGAACCCGCCGTTGGAGAAGAGGAAGCCCGGGACGGAGTGGTTCCGGGTGCAGAGCGGCGGAACGTCGGCGGTGTCGTTGCCGCCGCCGCCGCCGAAGGGGCGGAGCGTGAACTCGCGGACATCCTCCATGGCGACCGGGTCGTGGCGCCGCGCGTATGGTTTCGTCTTCCACTCCCTGTCCAGCGGGCTGATGTAGATGACCGAGTGGTTGCCGTCCACCCGGATGTCGCCCACGGCGGCGCACCGCTCGGAGCGCTTGCTCGTCGGGTAGCACGTCGGGCGCGACGGGTCGAAGTCCTCCTCGCCTATCGGCCCCTCCAGCTTGTACCTGGCGCCGTCGTAGTCGTCGTCGATCTCCACCACCTCCAGCTCCGCCGCCGCCTTGGCTGCGTTAATGCGTCCTCCATCGATCATTCGATTTCGATTGGATTCCTCCAAGTCCAACAGACCAACACGCAGACAAGAGTCAGACGCAAGAGAAGAGAGGCACGTACGGAACGGGTTGGAGCAGTATCGCGCCTTGATGAAGGTGAGCACGCAGAGGGACAGCAGCATGGTGACCATCATAGCGGCGTTGCCCATCCGGCGCGGCTCCTGCCGGCTCCGCGGCTGCTTCATCTCCCCCTTTCTTCTCCTCCGGGTAGCCGGGTAGGTCTACTGGGCTGGAGCTGGATCCGACAAGCAGCAGGGGAAAGCTGCAGTAGAGAGGGTGTTAAAAGGGTGGTGGCGTTGGAGCCGTCGACGTCGAGAGAAGTTGGTGGCCGGACGTGGTGGGTGGGTGGTTGACGCTCGCTCGGTCGAAGAGTCGAAGGTCCCGGACGCCGGGCAACCGCCGTGGCAGCGGTATTCGGTGCGTGAAGCCCCTGGCCTGGCCCAACGTAACAACAACAACAACAACCCACCCGGCGTCCCGTCCCGTCCCGTCCGTCCGTCGACGCGGCAGTGCCGCCGATGTCCGGCGGTCGGTGCGGCACTGCGGGTTCGTTAATTATCGCGTGCCTGAAATGGTGCTGCGACGAGCAACAGCAAGGTCGGCTTGCTTGTGATTGTGTCCGTGCCCGTCGTACGCGCGCGCACGTGTTCCGCTTGCCGCTTGCTTGCGGACGCCGAAACCCAGCGGCAATTTCCTTGGTTCCTGCAGCCGCCACTGCTGCTACGAGGAAAAGGAGAAGGATCCACGGAGAGAGACGCTGCTGTCACGTGTGTCCGCGCCACTCCAATCTCTCCCGAGACCCAAATGAATGAACCATGCGTCGCTACCGCCTAAGCTAAGGTGAGCAACGAATGGGATGTGTTGCTTCCGATGCAAACAACAAACAACCAGAGCTTCCTCCAACGAGAGCAACAAACGGGAATTAAAGCAACAGCAACCAACACAGATGGCTGATTGCATGGAGGCTCTGGGTACCAGCACGGATGTCTCTAGCGCAGCACTGATCCGAGTCACCAATTCCTTGCTTTAAGTAGGAGCATTATTTTGTGAGGAGATACAGTACGGTGAGTTAGTACATGAGGGAAACACGAGCATAATTGTTCAATATTGGTTACTGTGTCGACATTTTTTTATTGTTTGCTCGATAACGTTTGTTTATGGTTACTACATTCGATTGGATGACATCTGAACAGTTCGTCTCCAATCGAACGGTTAAAACAGGACTAAAAATTTCAGCTGACAATGTCCCCTCGAGCAGCTTTTTAATCACTCGACTTGACGGTTTCTTTCTTTCATCGAGAAGCCGAAAGTCAATTACCGGTAGCTAAGCCAAGCCACTCTAGCTAGGGTCTAGGAATTAGGAGACCGGGCTTGGTGGTTTTCAGTTTCCACAGGCATGTGATGTGACCCAAAAAAAAGGGGTACGGCGAACAAACTGAACGTTTCGACCAATCAGTTTTAGGCCGTGCCTCAGCTTACTTTGAAAGCTTATGTCCAACCAATCGGTCGGTTATGGACTGGAATGTGAATGGAACACAGTACCAGAAAAGTTGATTCAAATTATTAAAACACCATACGATTCGTGTGACATGTATTTCTACGCGATCGATCTGTTCTGCATTTCTACGGCTCTACTGCTGCATGTGCTTCAATTGGATCCGAACTAGGAGTGCGTTGCTGTGACAGACCACAAACGTTGGCTGCATGGGCCTCCATCATTTGCTACAGTCGCAGGCTTTGGGCTTAGCCTTTTCCATCTCAAACCACTGCTGTGCTGCGTTGTCTCCCATAATTCAAAGAAGGAAAAGACTGTTGTTTGTTTGAAATAAAATACGCTGACGTTTTTATTTCTAACAGGGAAAAAAATAAAGGAAAGAAAGTGCCTTGACTGACTTTGCTACCACCGCCTGCGTGTTCTTGCTCAGGTCAACGAGCGATTAGACGACGGCTACTTGGTACTGTATACTAAAATCTGCACACAGGAAGCAGCAGGTCAACGACAAATTGAGCCGCTGTTCCTGAGAAAATCTGATGGAAAACGGATAGGTCTTGGAACCGGCCAACGGTCTGAATTTCGGACCCGCGGCCGCGGATCAGTTGGCGAGCGAAGGGAACACCCAAACCGGGGGCGGCCATTTCCAAAGCAGGTCACGCACCGCGCCGCGCGGCGGCCTGTAGCTCCCGTCGGCGAGGTCGAGCACGCCGACGTCCGGCGCCACCTCGTGGCACCGCTCGTGCGACCACGGGCCGTCGTCGGTGAAGTACACGCGCTTGCCCCTAAGACCCGGGCAGCCACCGCTGTCCACCTGGACGCAGAGCGACGCGTTCCTCCCTAGGAACAGCGCGCGCCCGGTTAAGACGTTACCGTCCACCGGCGCCCACTGGCCGCGTCCTCCTCCTCCTCCTCCCTCGCCGTCGACCGTCCACTCGAAGAGCTCCACCTTCGCGGTTGTGTACTCGACGTGCTCCGGCCGGGGCTCCCACTTGTACCGCGCGTGCGCGGCTTCGCGAAGCCGGTGCACCTGGAGAAGCCGCCCCGGGGAGAGCTCCACGAGGTACCTGCGGCAGGCCGCCGACAAGGTCCCGCACGAGGGACCCGTGCAGAAGCTGCACGGCGGCGCGATGGCCGACGCCTGTGTCGCGGCATCCATGTCCCACGCGTCCACGCGCCCCGCGGTGTCCATCGTGTACACCATCCGCCGGTGCGTGCTGGCCGCCGGCACCGCGTCGACCCAGCAGCTCGCGGGCGTGTCGAGCAGCGTCCATTCCGTGTCCCCGGCTCGGGCGACGGCGAGGCGGAACAGAGGCTGGCAGATGAGCAGCACGGCGTAGCCGGCCGAGGAGGTCGGCGGCGACACGAGGACCGCCTTCTCGTAGAGCTCGTATCGGAGCCTGTGCGACGCGAACGTCTCCGGCGGGATCAGGACCATCGCCTCGTCGTCATCGCCGCCGAAGCAGCACCGAAGGCTGTAGCTCACGACGCGGCCGGCCGCGTCGCGGGTGGCGTCGACGTAGGGCAGCGTGGTGACGGACGGCAGCTGGACCTGCGCGCCGGTGACGGGGTTGAGGAGCTGCAGCTCCGACGCGGCGTCGGCGGTGACGAGCCACCCGTCCGACGACGAGCCGACGCAGAGGCGGTCGGAGATGGCGGGCGCCGGCTGCCGGATGGTGTACGCCCTGCCTTCCGTCAGGCTCAGGAACCGCAGCGCCTCCGTGAACCTGCAGGCGTCATCTTCATAACCGCTCCTCCTCCTCGTACGCCTGTGCGCGGTCGGGTTGAACGGGAGCATGAGCCACGGGGACGGCGGCACGATCGGACTCGGATTGTGACGCCGCGCCGTCGTAGCGGCCCATTGCCACGCGGTGCAGACGGCGGGGAAGCGGAGGCGGTCCGGCACGGGGAGGCGGGCGTGGACGGACTCGAGGAGGTCGCGGGGGAGGTCGGCCCACCCCGGCCTAGTCGCGGCGACTTGCAGCTTGCTCATCGTAGCCATTGAATCGCGTGTGGAGGGAAGGCAAACGATTGCGTTCTCGCATTGGTGTGGAGAAGGCGGCCGCGCCAATTGCACTTAAAAACGCCGTGCCCGTGTATTTCTTGCACGCCGCCGGCGCAGGCCAGGTTTTCTGGGCTGTGGAATTCAGAAACCACCTGACGAGTTTGGCGGCCAGAGACAAGTCGCAGTTTGGTCGCCACGCACGAGGCACGAGGCGAGGACGGGATGCGTACGGCTGGTCGGCAGCCCATATATTATTTCCGCAACGCAGCAGTATTCGCTTCTTCGGCCGTCGGCGCTGACGCTGTCCATCTTTAATGGGCCGGTTCGGATGTGGCAGCTCGGAGGCAAGAGGCGGGCTCTGTCCTTTTTTTTTTAATGGGCCGCGGACTGATCGGAGTAGTTTGTGGACCATATTACGTAGCCCTTTCCCGGGCCAGACATCTTGTTCCTTTTGGTTTCTTTTAACCAAAATCAACTTGCGTAGACGCAAGACGTTCATCAGCCGAAGAAGAGTAGAATTGTGCCAATTGCGATTAGAGTAGTGATGAAGTTACTGGTTATGCAGGTCAAAGAGTCTATTATATTCGCCGGTCAACCATACGATATGATACTGCATCATCATTCACAGAAAAGAAAGAACAAGAGTATCTCTCACACTGTGTTTCATATGCTCCTTATATTTTGTTTGATTTGTTTCCAATCGCGCCTGTTCTTTACGATTTCTTCTTTGTCATGGGCTCATGGCCGGGCGGCGAGCGAGAGAACCAGTTTCGAGTCCTTGAATATGCCGCGAACGAGGCAAAGCTACGAACACCACGAGTATGCAAATGACATTGCCCCAATTAACAGTGGGTCAGCTCTGAATGATGAGCTGCCACTAGAATATATAATTTATTAAAAGTACATAGTTCCCCTCAAAAGTAGTGCTAGCCCTACTAGCTTGCGGTCTGGTTAATCTCCCATTCTCCCCGGCCTGCCTGCCATTCTGTTGGTGCCTTTGCTCCTGCGATTCCTTTGCCCATGTGCCCATGGCTATCAGACAATTCCTTCTGCCTGGGGGGCGGTCGAGACAACGCCAAGCTGATACTAGATCTGAAGACCGAGTGTCACCCCTCCAGTCCAGCCGCTGGAATGGATCTGAATTCGCGAATTTGACTTTGCAAATTGCAATGTATAGTTGTATATATCTATGAAATGTGGGGAGATTTGCATGCAATCAGTACAAGATCTCGATTCATCAGCAGTACCGCAATCTGAAGATATGTTGTGTGCCTGCAAATTCTTCCAGCGACTTCGGCAGGTCGTCCTGCAACTTTTGCTCGCTCCAGAGGAAAAGAACATGGCGACAAGCCCAAAAGACGAGGCAACGTCAGTTCTTGCCCGTGACGAGCGAGAAAGAAAGAAAGAGAAAAAGAGATGCGGCGAAGAAACGTGGTTTCCATGAACCGCCCAAGCTAGCTAGCTGGTTCAACCGACGAACCGACGGGATTAATTAAATCGATCGTCTTTCAGATCATGTTTTCTTCTCCACGGCCGCTACCGCCTGCTGCCTCGCTGGGCATGGAGATTAACAATTCATTTGTTTAGTTCCTCCTCTCCCGCCTCTCCTTAACTAATGCGCGACCACTTGAAAATCCGCGGCGTTTACGGATCCCGGCGTCGGAGGCACAGAGCGGAGGGTGGTCCGTTTCGTGAGGTTGTAAAGCTGCTGATCTGATCTTGTCTGCTGGGTAAAGGAGGAGCTACTGCTAGCTGGTTGAGTTGTTCGGAGATGAAGCCGGCCGCGAGGAACAAGAAGGGCAGAGCTCTCTGCACCCTCCCGCTGCTGCTGCTCATCGCCGCGATTCAGTTCTTGGTCATTTACTCACCGACACTTGACCGATACATGGTCATGATCACATCAGGTATGTATTCCTTGTTTTGCATTTCTGTCGGAGACGCATTGCTCGCATTCGAATGTTATTAGGAGGAGGAGTCCTGTTCTTGCAATGATCAGTTGATGGAGAGATGATGTTGCTTGCAGGCAAGCCTGGGTTTCCATCACTGTTGCTCGACGGCAGGAGGGGCTTCAAATTAGTAGGTACGGGCGCCAGCGTATCATCAACACAGCAGGAGATTCAATTTGATTTTGATTCGAGGGTGATCCTTTTGCTTATCATGGAGAATGTTTGTGATGCAGAGGACCAGTTCATCCCGGAGCCCCGCGTGCGGTGCGGCTTCGCGGACCCGAGGTCCGACGTGTGCGAGCTGGAGGGCGCCATCCGCATCCGCGGGAGCACGTCGGAGGTGTTCGTGGTCGCCCCGAGCCGCGGCGTCGCGAACGTCACCGGGCTCGCCGCGGGCATGAACTCCACGGACGGCTGGAGGATCCAGCCGTACACGCGCAAGGGCGAGGCGCGCGTGATGAACGGCATCACCGCGCTGACGGTGCGCGTGGTCACCGCCGACGAGGCCCCCGCGTGCACGGTGCGTCACGACGTGCCGGCCGTGGTGTACTCCAACAGCGGGTACTGCGGCAACTACTACCACGACTTCAACGACAACATCATCCCGCTGTTCATCACGGCGCGCCACCTGGGCGGCGAGGTGCAGCTGCTCGTGCTGCAGAAGCAGAAGTGGTGGTTCGACAAGTACCGCGAGATCGTCGACGGGCTCACCAACTACGAGGCCGTGGACCTGGACACGGACGCGGGCGGCGAGGTGCGGTGCTTCCGCCGCGCCACGCTGGGGCTGCGCAGCCACAAGGACCTCAGCATCGACCCGCGCCGCGCGCCGCAGAACCTCTCCATGGTCGACTTCAAGCGGTTCCTCATGTGGCGGTACGCGCTGCCGAGGGAGCACGCCATCCGCACGGACGAGGAGCCCGGGCGGCGGCCGCGGCTGCTGGTGGTGACGCGAAGGTCGCGGCGCCGGTTCGTAAACCTGGACGAGATCGTGGCGCTGGCGGAGGAGGTCGGGTTCGAGGTGAAGACGTCGGACGTGATGTCCTCGTCGGCCAAGAAGATTAACAGCGCCGCTGCCGTTTCTGCTGCGACCGGAAGGATTGACGCGGACGGCGGGCAGGCGCGCATGGCGGAGGCTTCCGCGCTGGTGAACTCGTTCGACGCGATGCTGGCGGTGCACGGGTCTGGTCTGACGAACCTGGTGTTCCTCCCGATGAACGCGGTGGTGATACAGGTGGTGCCGCTGGGCCGGATGGAGGAGCTGGCCATGGACGAGTACGGCGTGCCGCCGCGCGACATGAACATGCGGTACCTGCAGTACAACATCACGGCGGAGGAGAGCACTCTTTCAGAGATGTACCCGCGCGCGCACCCGGTGTTCCTGGACCCGCTGCCCATCCACAAGCAGAGCTGGTCGCTCGTCAAGGACATCTACCTCGGCAAGCAGGACGTCAGGATCAACATCCGGCGGTTCAGGCCCGTCCTGCACAAGGCCATGCGCCTCCTCCGATGACCCGACGGCGAAGGATTGGGATAGATGACGCTCGTCGTTCTTCTTCATTGTGGTTTTTTTTTTGTGACTACATTTATACAGATACTCACAAAACGCTCGCTCTCTGTACAATCAAAGATACCAGCGGTGCTTTTTTTTTGTTTTGGGTTTTAGTGGGTCGTGACAAGCGTACGTGTCCTGTGCTGACGCGTAGGAGTACCTACCAAGCAAGAGAACAAAATTCATTTGTGTGTTATTTTTTTCGAGATGGGAAAAGAACAAAATCATGTGACGCAGGCAGCCACCTGGGCAGTTGGCGCCAACAACCACTGTGCCGAACCACGACACGGCAAAAGAGATTCTCCTGGCCCGCCGACGGTATACTCCCCGTGAAGACGATGACGACTACGGGCTAAATGGGCCGTTAGCGGGAGACGGTAGTGCGTTCTCGGCTTGTCCCTCTGGTGGGGCTTTAAATTGTCTGGGCCTTGCGGAAACAAGCGGTACAAGTAGAAGCCCGATTAGATTAGGCCTTAAAGAAGATTCATTTCCTTCTTGGATCAGTTTAAACGGGCCCTAACATTATCACAGTGGGTCCACGGGCCTACGCACGTTCCTGCCGTTTCGCCGTCCCCTTTCCCTTCCTGACTTCTCCTTTTGCATTCTCTCCGTCACCTTTCTTTCACCTGAGTCCTGACTGCAACGCGACCGCGACGCCCAACGCAAGCACCGACGCCGGCGACCGACCCACCGCCTCCTCAACCCGCCGATTGCTCCGAGGTTATTGTTTCCAACCTCTCCCTCTCTCTCTCTATTCTCTGAACCTCTGATCTGATCCTATGGCGCTCTCATCTCCGATCCCACATAGGTCAATTTCGCCTCCTTTCATGTCGGCCCGTCGCGATCGTGGTCGATCTGATCCTGATCCATCGCGTCGTATCGAGATGTTTTATCGCATTCTCTGTTTCGTGGCGCGCATTGTGGCGCGGATCCACTCGTGGGATTCGGGTTCCTAGGCTGTTGCTCGTTTGATCAGGTGGGAGAATGCTCGCGCGTTGCCTCGTTTATCCGGATGTTGCTCGTTGACAATAAGCTGTTCTAGACTTGTGGTAGCGAGGTGCCTGGGTTGTTTTGCGCGTGGAATGGGAAAACTGGTGATTGCAAAGGATTCGCAGCAGCTTACACACAATAGTTAGCTCTAATAACGGTTAGAATTCCTTGTTACGGATCTATTGTTGCATCTGATATTTGGGCTCATTTAAATTTGATTCAGCATCATTTTGGCTAAAAATAAAATAAAAACGGGTTGGCTCATGTACATCAGCTATTTTTTTTTGTTTTGCTTTCTGCTATAGAATTTATCCTGATCCATGTCTGAAGTACACTTATGCGCACATTTATCATTGGATATAAACTTGCACATCCAAGTGATTTCTATATTTTTTTAAACACATCTTTATTTCGTGTCTATGTAATATCATAACTTCAGAATTTAATTATTGTTGTAACTAATAATCTTCTTGATTAAGCACATTCGTTCTTCCTGAGTGAAAACTGTTAACAAATTTGTGTTACTGTAGTGTGACAGGCCACCTCTGATTCATATCAAATTTACAACGCCTGCAGGAGAACAAAATCTGAATTAACCTTGTCAAGCTACATATTTGAGGTTTTTTTTTTTGTTTGCATAGCATTTCTCTCTCTCTCTCTCTCTCTCTCTCTCTCGCAAAATATATCACTGTCCATCTCTTGATGCAATATATCACTGTCCATCTCTTGATGCAAGGTGTGGCTGGACATTTCTGGATTATCTTTTCCAGTGATTACAGTTATAATCTGTATCAAGGATTGCACATAGAGCTACACACTGATTTTTTTTATCTGTGGACATTTACAGATTTGTTCAAGAAAGAACAATGCAAGGGTCTTCACAGTTGAATCCAGATGCCAGCCCTTTCAGTCCTGATTCCATGAGTTCATTTGCTGAGAAGGCCCCAGAGAAACAAGCAGGTGAATCTGAAAGCAATATTTCTGATTAAAATCCTGTTTTTGTACCCCTGCATTCTTTTTCTCCGTATGGTTACACTGAGAACTCATTCGCTCCTACATCTCTGCAGAGTCATCCTCAAAGGGAGACATTTCTGGTAGCATTTTGGATCCACATTATGAAGAAAATGACATGGATTCAGTTGCTCTGGTCGAATCAGTCTGTTTGATGTTTCCCAATGTCTCCACTGACTTCATTGATGAGTTGCTCAAGGCAAATCAATTTGACATATATCTAACGATTGGCATGCTTCATGACCTGAACTCACAAGACATGCTTCATGATGATGCTGAACTGGACTTTCCAACATTCACTGGTACCAACGACCTTCTTGAGGGCCAGGTAAATAATACTGTCAGCCGTGCATTCAACTGCATTGATTCATATAGCTGCTTGTGTTTTGTGTGGGGCAAAACAAAACTCAAATTGTTTGCTGCTCTGGTCAAAGTTCTTGATCAGCATGGTGTATGAACTTCTTCATTGATTTCCTTGCTACCGCAGGGCGTACCTGGTGGTGACAAACATTGCGCTGAGGTGTCTGAGAGTAGCAGCAATCTCAATCAAGCTCTGCAGAATGAGAAGCTAGCTACAACTTCTGATGTGAAATCTGCCCCGCCCGCATGCCCCAAAACCAACCCGCTTCATAATGACCTGGTATGTGGTATTTTATTCATGTATATTCTGCTTTTTTCATACACAATTCTGTCAGGGTGAGATGGTCAAAACAATTAGTCGGACCCTTAATAAAAATAAAATTATTGGACAACAATGCTCACAACCTTGTATATCTGTCTTATATACCACAGGGTCTATCCGACGGGACCAAATCCGAGGGGACATCTGTTGCAAACTGATCTTACATGTCATGAAGCTCTGACCGGTTCAAATTACTTTGCATGTTGGTGTACATATTAACGGACCCCGTAGTGGTTGCCATTTCAGCTTGCAGTTTACTTTTTCGTATGATGGTCATCCTGATTTCTGGTGGTCATCCTGAGGTTAACGGTTCGTTATGAACCCGGCCGTTTGGTACTTGTTCCGTTTTCAAATAGTTATGTAGCCTGGATCTGGCAACTTATGCTGCAGTTAGCAGTCTGTTTATCATATTCAGCTAAGTACTATCCTTATACTTTTTGTGGTGCTGGTGCACCGGAGTACCAACATATATTGAAGGTGAAAGGCAGATCATGCCGCCTTCCACCTAATATCTTTGTGCTGTATTGTATTGTTCCTATACATTTATGTTCCAGGTATGAAATTTATCATACCAATTTCCAAGCACAAGCTTGTAGGGATTGCGGTCTGATGGGCGAATAATCTGAAAATGCTCCGAACTGTCGTTCCATGAAACTGTAATAAACGCAGGCAGCCAGGCATCATACATTCTTGATAGTAGAACTTTTATTCGTAACAAGAAAGAAACATGGAAATATTACGAAAGCAACCGGCGTCATACGTAGCTGACGAGTTGCTGCTACAAACAACAACATGCAACCTTCCAACCAGCAGCCGAAGCTTAGCTACTGGCAAGCGGTCACCCATGGTTTATTGGTACGGCGTGCGCCCGAGGCGCCGGAGCGCCGCCGGCCGTCGGCGCCCGTGCAGGCACCGCAGCGGAGGCTCAGCAGTTCATCCTGGGGAGGCCGCAGGAGCGGGCGACGCTCTGCGCGACAGGGCCGTTGACGTAGCTGCGGTAGGCCGGGTTGCGCGCGTACTGGCAGAGGCAGCCCTGCTGTGCCCGCAGCTGCGCGCAACAGCCCCTCGTCACCGCGCCGCCGAACAGGGCACCGCCGCAGGGGCTCAGCGCCGATGGGTTGCACGGCGCCGCGTGCAGCGCCTGCGCCGCCAGTAGGGTGAACAGCGCGAGGGCGAGGACGGAAGCCGCGGCCTTACCCATGATGGTCTCTTCGTCTTCTAGCTAGCTGCTGGCTCGATCGGTACTCGGCAGTGAACCAGTGAACTTGCTGCTGCTAACTGAGTTGGATGCTCAGGTACTGTACTTATATAAGGATGGAGTCATGCATGCACGGGCTCTGGATATGGGCAGCAGCATTGCCGTGCATGCCCAGTGCATGGGCCATTCATGGGCAGAGACGCTCTGCAGAGTACAGCGCGGCCATGCAGGCATGGCAATTTTCGAACACCTTCATGCATGCACCGATGTGGTGGACGGCACGGAAAGGTGTCCAAAAGTCGCAAAATCAACGATGATCTTTCCGATCTTGGGCTGGCAGAGCTCGAGCTAGGATCGAAGACGGGCCTGATCATTGCTTCCATCGAAACAGCCCACAAATCATTCCATTTGGGCTCGATCGAACAACTCGAGCTCGACCTTCCCGACAGCCCGTCTCGCGAAAGCCGCCACGTTTCATTGCCGCCGCGAGCGAGCGGGCCGTGCCATGCCCGCGTCGCCATGGCCGACCCCTCGCTCCGTGCGGCAAGCGGCCGAGCTCCACGCACTCCTCACCACCACCGGGCGTCTTCTCCACCCGCCCTCGGCCACGCACCTCTTCAACGTTCTCACCAACACCGTCTCACCTTCCGAGCCGCGGCACCTCCGCTACGCGCTCACCCTGTTCGACCGAATGCCCCAGCGCACTACTTTCCTCTTCGACACCGCGCTCCGAGCCTGTTTCCGCGCGCGCGCTGGCGACGAGCCGATCTCTATCTACCGCCGCATGCGCCGCGGGGACGTGCTCACTGACGCCTTCACTTTCCACTTCGTCTTCAAGTGCTGTTCCAGCGCCCGCACCCGCGCCCCGCTGTGCCGGATGCTGCACGCGGCGTGCCTCCGGACCATGCTTCCCTCCGCCGCGCCACTCGTTGCGAACCCTCTCATCCACATGTACTCTGAGCTCGGGCTCGCGGACGACGCGCGCCGGGCTTTCGGCGAGATACCCGTGAAGGACGCTGTTTCATGGACGATGATGATCGGTGGGCTGGCTAAGATGGGTCTTCTTGAAGAGGCGCGGAATCTCCTTGTGCAGGCACCGGAGAGGAATGTGGTCTCATGGACTAGCTTGATTGCTGCGTACTCATGCGCCGGTCAGGCTGCGGAGGCGGTGGATTGCTTCAACAGCATGCTTTCTGATGGAATTGCGCCTGATGAAGTTACTGTGATTGGCGTGCTCTCGGCTTGCGGGCAGCTCAAGGACTTGGATCTTGGCCGCTCACTGCACTTGCTGGTTAGGGAAAAGGGGATGGCGATGAGTGACAACCTTGTCGTTGCGCTTATTGACATGTATGCCAAGTGTGGTGACATTCTTCGTGCACAGGAGGTCTTTGATGCTGTGGGCAGGGGCCAAAAGCCCCAGCCTTGGAATGCTATCATTGATGGCTACTGCAAGATCGGCCATGTTGATATTGCAAGGTCCTTGTTCGATCAAATGGCTGCCCGTGATGTCATCACGTTCAACTCGATGATCACTGGGTACATTCACAGTGGCTGGCTTAGAGACGCACTGCTATTATTTATGCAGATGAGGAGACATGACTTGCGTGCTGATAACTTTACACTGGTGAGCCTTCTCACTGCCTGTGCAAGCTTAGGTGCATTGCCACAGGGCAGGGCATTGCATTCTTGCATCGAGCAGAGGCTAGTGGAAGACGATGTTTACCTTGGAACTGCACTCTTGGACATGTACATGAAATGTGGGAGGGTGGATGAGGCAACTTTTGTTTTCCAGCGGATGGATGATAGAGATGTCCGCACTTGGACTGTCATGATCGCGGGTCTAGCATTCAATGGGATGGGTAAGGCTGCTCTGGAACATTTCTCCTGGATGAAGCGTGATGGCTTACTGCCTAATTCAGTTACATACATTGCTGTTCTGAGCGCGTGCAGTCACTCATGTTTACTTAATGAAGGTCGCATGTACTTTGACGAGATGAGATTGTTGCACAAGATACAGCCTCAGGTAGAACACTATGGCTGCATGATAGATCTGCTTGGCCGCAGTGGGCTCTTGGGTGAAGCTATGGACCTTCTTCAGACAATGCCAATGGAACCAAATGCTGTTATATGGGGTTCCATCTTGAGTGCTTGCAGAGTCCACAAAGACATTGACCTAGCTCGAAGTGCTGCAGAGCATCTTCTGAAGCTAGAGCCTGATGAGGATGCTGTCTATGTTCAGTTGTACAACATATACATAGACTCTAGACAGTGGGAAGATGCATCAAGAATAAGGAGACTGATGGAAGAACGGGGAGTCAAGAAGACAGCAGGTTACAGCTCGATTACTGTGGCTGGGCA
>BCLG01005417.1:5812-26150 GCA_001602295.1 Zoysia matrella | reverse complement strand
TATCATTGCCAAACAACTTCTTTGGTACGTTCATTGTGCTTTCTCCGAATCTTGTGCTTTCTGCTTTCTTGGAGAAATAAACTTCTTTTGACCGGCTAATTGGTAGTACAAAAACATTTTTCTAACACAAAGTTACCGCAAATTAATAATAAACATCAATGAATATGTTTGGCATGGATATCAAAGTGTTAGAAGAGAAACCCCAAAAGACCATGCAATCTAACGAAACAACGGAATACTTAGTTTCATTTGATTACCAATTTTTTAGTTCCATGCATTTGGCAAATTGAATAAGCTCCATTCGTCCCTTTATACCCCTCGAAGTTAGCAAATTTAAATCTGAGGGGATACCTTTATCTTCTGCCCCACCACCTTGATAAGTTCATCTTCTCAACTGAAGTGAAGCTTTGGGAGAAGAAGCCTGAGCACCCAATCCTGAGGCACATCTATTTTTTAAGTCAATCTAGCTGTATCTTTCCTCCTTCCTCCTCCCATGTATATCCCCTCCATAATGATTTTCTGTAAGGACGAATACAATAATATTTTGTGCATTTCTAGTTATTACACCGCATGGTGAATGTCAAAATCCTTCAAATGATAAGGTATTGATAATCTCTTATCACACTACCCCGTCGAAGACGCCGGGGTGATCAACAATATGATTTAAAAAAGCAAACATTGATTTTATATTAGTTTTTCGTTATGTCATCAGTGTCAACAACTGAAACCCACTTATTGTTTTCATTATCCCTAGGTTTTACATTACTTTTTATTTAAACTATGAAATGATCATCTGACACTAGCAAGACACAACATTGAGATTTTTTTATTATTCAAACCTTTTTAATATAATATTTTAAAAAAATAGTGTGAAACTATTTTAAAATCTAAACCATTTTAGTCACCCCATATGAAATGGAGTGATTAAAGAGCCAATCACGCCATTTTGATTGGCGTGAAGAAATCCACGTAAACGATGATTTCCACATAGGATTTGAGTAGCGCCAATCAGATTAGCATGATTAGAGTTTTAATCACGTCATTTCATTTGGCATGACACCTTGGGAGTTTTTGTTGGGCGCAGTCACTCACCATAGGACCATAACTTCGTTCTACCACACATAGACGAGGTTCCCAAGTGGCTAGCTACTCCCGAAGTCGTTGCTGGGGTCCCGGGTTAAAACCCCACTCACAACTTTCTTTTTTTTTTCATTTTGCAACTTTGTTCTAACAATTTTTTATACAATCGCAAGTACGTTTACATTTCTACCAAGACACTTAAATTATTTTTTTTACATTTACGATTTTTTTGATTTGCTGATCGATAGAAAATTATTCCTATCTATTTCCAAAAATAATATTATTTTATATAAATATTAGTAAAATAAAATCTAAAATGATGTCCAAAATACTATTTTCAAAAGAAAATTTCTGAAAATTCAAATGTTCCCAAATACTTACACTTTTTCTTCTCAACACAAATTTCTCTCTTTCCAACGCACCTTTCTCACTTTCCGATACTCTCTCCGTCCTCAAGCCCAAGCCCAATTACATCCTAAAGTTCATTTCTTTTCAATACACCTTTATTTGTTTGTTCCTAATACATGCATCCCTGTCTTTGTCTCTATCTCGAGCACATTCTACTTTTTTCACTATTTTTAATCCACATGACCACACTTTAAATAAAGTAAAAAAGACGAAGAAGTGCAATTTTCTATTTTCAATTCACCTTTCTCTCTCTCAATATTTTTTTTTAATTCTCGCAACAGACAGTTAAAAGTGAATGGAGAGAATATTTAAGTGTAAAAACAATTTATGTGTTTTCATAGAAATAGAAACAAACTTGCGATTGTCAAAAAATGTTACAACAAAGTTGTAAAATAAAAAGGAATAGTCAGATGCTCGTGCGTTGCTACGGATTAAAAAAAAAATCATCCACACAGGGCGTCGACGCTGAGGCATTTTGGTTCAATTGTCCATAGCAGAAGCAAGCCATCCAACATCATCTGCCACCTGCCCAAGAGTAAGGGTTGAACTCGGATCAATTGTTAATATCTCCTATTACCCTGCATTACATGATCATTGTTCTTGCAAAGATTGCCCAGCCAATGATCAAACGCAACATAAAGTTGATGAAGCATTTACCAGCCGTGAAGCAATTATTCATAGAACTAATGCAAAGATTTCAGAATAAAAGCAAATTGTCCAACCACTGATGCATTTTGTAGTGTACTACTCAGAAGTTTTAAAATGGTCGATTTGTTAGAGATGAGAAACAGTTTTTATACGGCCACCCAGTTAACTGCTTTTGCAAAGTGCACACGGTATGACTATAGAACAAAGGCAAACTGTGGTGCAGGGTATATTTTTAGAGTAAATATTCATATCACAGTTCAAGCAAAACACCAGAAACAGATTAGGGCATATCCAGTCTTAAACAAAAAAAGGCTCTTGAGTACCATTACGAAAAAAAATAAACACACACACACACAGAGCAGCAAAAAAATCTTGGTACAACCAAAAAATAATCATACATGCTCTTCAACATATGGGTACACTCGGCCCAGAATTATTGAATGTACTCCCTGACCAGAACAACAGAACTCTCAAGTAGCTGTTCCAAAATATATATCTTTGATATATAACAGCATGAATAATAAACAGAGCATAATGTGTGCTTTCCTTTCTCTGTTTCTGATTATTTTGTAAGGATCAGATTTAATGAATATCGAAAACTAAGTGGAAGCTATAACATAGAATGCAGATTAAGGAATTACAAAAACATTGTGATACCAACAATGCAGAATGAGAGTTTAGGAAAATGAGATTTTATCGACAAATCTGGAAATAGATAGAACAAATAAACTGAACAACAATTTATCAACCAAGAATCAGCGAGGTTATTAGACCAGTTAACTCTGGGCATTTTCACAACCAACATTGTTCTCTAAATCTCAGACCAAGAGTGCAGTTATAAGCTATTTATGCAATAATACATTTAGTTTGATCAATAATGAAACAGTTGACAGTAGAAAAAGAGAAGAAAAAGAACCATGTACCATCCAATATTCTGAATTCTATAGAGCCAAGCATCCGGATAACAAAAGGGATTAAGTACAGGTTGATGGACGATGGTCATGTTTAAGATGAAAAATAGGAAACAAGGATGAGTTAGGCTCCTTTCAGTTTATTGAAATATTAGACATAGTCATGTTGAGGTATGAAAGGGCAGATAGAAAGCGTACCCCTAACACATGACAGGACAAACAAGGCTGTTTGCTATACCACCAATGATTCGACATCTTATTTTCCTTGTCACACTTCATTGTGAAACTTTGAATTGCTTGAGATGCTCAAGCCAATCAAGTAATTTTGAATCCAAAGTTAAAAGTGATAAACAGTCTAACTTAACACAAACTTTCTGCTTATAAAAACAAACTTCAAGCTTTGTTCTTTTCTCCTGTCTCTATGGTCAAAATGAACTAATCAACAGACATAAGATAAGCAATACAATTAGCTTATAAAGTAACTGTACTGCAAAGGAGACCTGATTCTAACAACAAACATTCTTTTAAGTGGAGTCATAGAGAGGAGAACAGTAGCCTACCTTGGTGCCACCATAGGAGTGGGTCCACACAGGCGTGTGTATTTCCCTGGCTGCCGCAGAGGAAGAGCAGCACCTACGATTGCCCTCAGCATTGTCAGCAGCAGCGGCCAAAGCGGCGAGCTACCGGTAGTTGGCCGGAAGCTTGGAGGCCCATCTGCACAGGCGTGTGTATACTTCCTTGATTGCCACAGAGGAAGAGCAGCACCTACAATTGCCCCCAGAAGCGTTGTCAGCAGCGGCAGCCAACACAGCGCACTACCAGTAGTTGGCCGGAAACTTGGGGGCCCAGACGCAGTCGGCGGAGGCCTCGCCGCCGAATGCATGGTTGAGGTGGTGACATGGTAGATCTCCAGTGAGTCGAGCTAGAGCAGCAGCACCGCCACGAAGCTCTCCAGCATGTCTCACTAGCGGCGTCTGCCCTGACCACGGCCGTACCCCTCTGTGCCGACCAAGCTCGACGGCCCTGCCCCCATCAAAATTGCCAATCTGACAGACACGTCCAAGTAGATCCGGGCAAAAAAGACTGCTGGATTCGGTAAAGGAGGCCGAAACGAATCTTGCCGAAATTATCAAGCTAGGAAAAGGAGGGCGAGCTGCCACACCGAAACGGAACCCCATTGCCGCTGTCCTTGTGGCCGCGTTGTCTGCCAGTCTGAGGCGGTGGCTGTGAGGTGAGGGGAGCCGTGGGGAGGGGGCGCACAGTGACTGCTAGGATACTCGGGCCTGGTGAGGATGAGTCGAGAGACCCGACGTTGGTCCACGTCACCTTACGGAGCTCTGCTTCCCACACGAGCACCGCTCCACCCGTAGCCGCCGCCTCATACTCAAGCTCTGTGCGTCGACGTCGCAGGAGGGGCGGCGCGCTTTGCGGGGCGTCGCGTGCGGGAGGGGTGAGGCGTTGGCCGGGGCGACGTGGTGACAGATGTGAAGGAGACGGGGAGCCGGGGTCGGATCCAGCTTCTTGCCGCCGGTCCCTATGCCGGTGGCGTCGCAGGCGGGGTGGTGCGCTAGCGGCGATGGGGCGGAGCGTTGGCCGAGCGATGGATTTGTGGATAAGGGCGACAATGGGGGGATGAGCGGGGCGGGGCAGGGCTGCCGGAGCGGAGCAACGCCACTGCAGGGCTGAGCGGGGCCGGCCGGCGGCGCTGCCGGCGCGTTGGGGGGGCGGAAGGTGCACGTGGGCGAGGATGAGGGTGGGGCGGGCCCCATCTGTCGACGTCGAAATGGTGCGCAGGGTCAGGGCGGGGGTGGGCAGGCCCCCCCATCTGTCGGCGCTGAAATGCGAGACCGGCGGAGATCATTTTCAGCCGTTTGATGGAGATCTAAGGGTCCAAATTCAAAGTTGGCAGAGATTCACCGGATGCAATTTTTATTGGAGCAGAGATATGGCTATATAATGATTTTATTATGATTATAAAGTTTGGAGACGAGCAAAGTTAGTTAGAAAATAACTTGGAGATGCACGAGACAAAAAGGAAGAAAGGACATTCAATTTCAAAAGGAGTATGAATCCAGCTCAGGTTCGAGTTCGAGTCAGACTCCAAGAACAGTTTACGTTAAAACAGATGCCTAGGTCGCATATGAACTCCGTTTTGAACGTTATATGGATCAAAATAAAATGAGATATGCATTCTAATAGATCTAATCCCATGCTGAAATGCTTCCTAGATCTTCAGTATCGCTGAAATAATACGACACTGAGAATCTGTCAAGGTGCTGTGACACTATTTTTTGGTTTTTGAGCCATGTATCTTTCTTAAGCCCATTAGTATTAGGGTTTGTCACCTATGGACGCTCTAACATCTATATAAACAGTAGCTGCCATCATTAGAGAGAGGTCTTAGTTTTCATCTGTTATTGGATTTCAACTTCTTGAGTTTAATTCAGATTTCGCAATTGAGTTACATTCTTCCTTGTTCTTGCTTGTATTTTTTGATTCACAGGCTGATATTAGCCTTTTTAACGAGCTCAATCATGTGTGCACGTGTTAGCTTCATGACATTTGAAGTCCTCTAAAAGGTATGAATTGATTTTAATAATTGAGTGGACACCATAGGTAACGGTTGTGTTGGAGGTACCACCCCGCTAATTCTATATCAACATGGTGGGCTTTCTCGGTGGATGATAAGGTTGATCCCTAGAAGAGGAGTTGCCGGGAGTTGGAGGACCAAGGCTAAGGTCTAGCTAGAGAGTAACGCCGATACTATTAATGAGACAAGGTTATTTGTCTTCTGTCATACAAGTGTTAGAAGGTGTGAATGCTCCTTAGATCCTCAGAAAGCACTAAAGATGGCAGAGAAAGCGAAGTCGAAGGCTGAGCTCAAGACCAGCTGAAGATTCTCATCGGACAATCTGGTGAGGTCATCAGATAGTCCGGTGAACCCTGAAGGAGCCAGTCTAAAGAGAGGTGCTCTTTGGAGTCAAGAAAGATCAGCCATCAGATAGTCCATCGGTGCAGTGATCGGACAGTCCGGTGAGTTAGAAGCTGAAGTCTAGAGAAGATGTCTCTAGAAGTCTAAAAGAAGTCACCGAACAGTATGGTGAAGGTATGCATCAGACAGTCCGGTGTCCTATGGATTGAATTCCAGGCAGAGTGTTTCTCTGCCGAGGAGGAAGAAGGGTCACCAGACAGTCCGGTGGTCCATTCAGCGGATAGTCCGGTGATTGCATAAAGCAGTCAGCTTTATGACATCACGTCTCAACAGTTGTTTCTGGGCTTGGAGCCTATTTAAACCGTGGAGGGGGACGTTTTCCAGTGTGCCCTTGATCAGAATTACTAGAGCCAAGTTGTGAGAGGCCAAGGATACCACCAAAAGAGCACATTGTAAAATTAGAGATCTTTGATGGTAGTAGGAGAATGATAGGGAGCATTCATACATTTTTAGAGCTTGTAGGGATTGAAAAGAGTGATCTTTGCCTATTACTTTTGGTGTGGACAGTCTAGACCGACTAAGAGTCGGTGCTCGAGCTTTCGAAGAGATTGTGAAAGACGACGCCAAGTTTGTACGTAGTTTCAGGTCTCTCGCTCGAAAGGGACAATAAGAGGGAGCGCCCGAGCCTTGGAGGCTTGCTCTAGTGTTTAGGTATTGTGTGTTACAGCCGGACCGTCGGTGGCTTCACTCCGAGAGTGAACCGTACCATTGTGAGCATCGTTCCCGAAACGACGGGAGGGACCAGGACTCCAACGGGAGTGATCCAACGAGGATTAGGAGAAGGCGCCTACCTTCCGAGACCTTGGGAAAAATCACTGAGCAGTCTCTATCTCACTCTCTTTACTTACAGCATTTACTTACCGTTGAGTAGTATGATAGTTTGTTCTTTAATTTCTCTTGATGGCTATCATGCTAGTGCTTACTTGTTATTTTCTTATCACTAGCATTGTTTGGGGGTCTAGACCTAATAGAATTGTTTAGGTTTGCTTTTGTTGCGATCGAGTCTTATAGTTTTAGTTTGTAGCGAAATTAGTTATATAATTCCACTGATTCAACCCTCATTCTCGGTATCCTTGATCCTTATAAGTGGTATCAGAGCGAAGTGCTCATTTTCAGGCTTCATCACCTTGAGTAAGGATGCCGAACGTGATGGAGACCCCGTCCGTATTCGATGAGGACGATTACTCTTATTGAAAGGCTCGCATGAAAGCCTACCTAGAGTCAGTCGACGGGAAAGTGTGGCATATTACTAAGAATGCTACGAATGAGAATGAGAGACTTGATCTCATTTTCATTAAATTCAATGCAAAAGCCAAGAATGCCACGTTTGGATGCATCTCTAAAAATGTTTTCTTTAGAATTAATGCATCTTCTACCGCGCATGATATATGGATTCAATTGCAAAACATTCATGAGAGCTCCTCCAAAGCCAAGAAAGAGTATTACTATGTTTTTGAGAACAAATATTATTCCATCACCATGCTACCACATGAAAAAGCTAATGATACTTATTCTCGCTTACATGTAGTGGTGGAGGAGATCAACGCCTTGGGCCTAAAGGACAAAATTGATGATGTGGGGATCATAAGAAAACTCTTGAGCATGTTGCCACCATGCTACAACTCCATCGTCACGTGTCTCTTCCAAGCCAACTTGGCTACTCTCACCGTTGATGTTATGCTTGGCAAGCTCACGGCCTATGAGAGATACATGTTGAGCAGCTCCACCGACTCTCAATTGCCCAAGAATCTTGCATTTTAAATTGATCAAGAATCTTTCAATGGCAAGAACAAGAAGAAGAAGAAGGTGAAGAAAGATGAGTATGAGGAGAGTGATAATGAGGACCTAGCGCTCTTGATGAAGAAGCTATTTCACAAGGAAAGACCCTCATCTTACAAGAAACTTTGGGTGCTTTAATTGTGGCAAAAAAGGCCATTTCGCTAAAAAAGTGTCCAAAGCCCAAGACAGAGAGCAACAAGGAAGCTTCTAGTGAGAGTGATGATGAAGAACGCATGCCAAAGAGAAAATTCAAGAAGTTCATTATCAAGAAAGAGAGCAAGAGCAAGAAGAAGAAGTCCTCGCACAAAGCCTATATTGTTGGTGAGTGGCTCACTGTTGATGATTCGGACTTTTTTTCTAGTGAAGAAGAGCTCACGCGTATTGCCATGACAAGCTCCACCAATGAGCTTCCACCACCTCCACTATGCTTGATGGCTTGAAGTTGTGAGGGCTTCATTGATAAGGATGATGATCTTGAGTAAGAAGAGAAGAGCCATGATAATGACGATGATGGATCGAGCTATAATGATCTTGTCTTCTTCCTTGAAAAGGCCAACAAGACTATCATCAAGAAGACCAAGAAGATCGAGGTGGTGACCGAGGAGTATGAAGCGGCGGTATTCAGAGTTCGAGAGCTTGAGGAGGAGCTCAATGCACTAAAGCACTCTTATGGTGTTCTACGTGAGTCCTATGAGGATCTCAAAGCGAAGCACGTAGAGTTAACTGAGAAGCATAATGCATTGGTGCGCTCCCATGAAGCTTTTGATCTTGACTCTTTACTTAACTCTCCTAAGCATTTAAATGAAGCTTCTACTTTTTGCAATCTAACCCTCTCCGAGGAGAGTACTACTCTTGAGCTATCTATTTTGAAGCAATATACGAAGCTCAAGGAGGAGAGAGACCGTGATGGATGCATTCGAGGGGCTTACTAGAGGAAGGTAAATTCAAAAAGAAATTCTAAGCAAGAACCACATCAACAACCACAAGGGCTTAGGATCATATTCTTCCTCTATCAACATCATTGGCAACCAAGATGAGATCCTCGAATGGATAGTCCTGCTAATGGCGGATCACTACTATTGTGAGAAGTGTTTCATTGATGGTCACCGCTTCAAGCATTGTCCCTAGGTGAGCGAGCCTAAGATTATGCCTAACGCTAACTTTTTTCATGAGGATGTGCACTACAAGCTTTTTTTGGACAAGAATAGAAAAGTGAAGGCCAAGCCACTCGGATCGCCAAATGACAAGGGGACAATCAAGAAGATTTGGGTCTCCAAAGTGATCTTAAACCGAGAGAAGAATGCTAAACTCTCTTATATTCCCAAGAAGTGAGGGGGCCTAAGTGGTGGACGGTGAAGCAAATTGAAGATTTTGAAATTCCACCACATGATGATCGAGCTTCAACACCAATCTACTCTTCAAGTAGGTTATTCTTGTACATAGTAGAGTAGGTTTCTTTTCTTGCAATGCATGGTAGATAGGACTCTCCGTGGACTAGATGTTTGCACTATCATGCATCATGTGTAAAAAGATAAAAGAAAAAAAAATTAGATCGGTGCCTAACCAACTTGAGATATCCATATGCATGGAGGAAGAGCTTGAGAAGGTGGTTTGGCTATCTCAAGGCAAAGCGGTGGGCATATCGTGAATAAGCTTTGGATGGGTCAAATTTGGCACCGAATAGGTTTCTTTATGTAATGTCCTTAATTTGCTTGCATCTACATGGCATGCTCTAAATTCTCTTGCATTAGACTAGCTTGTTTGCATGCATTGCATATAAGAACCACGGAGTAGGCGTGTTACTCTATGGAAAAATGACTACATTATCCATATAGATTCACATACTCCACAAAGAGTAACCAAATCAATATTGTGAGCTTCATGCCCATTGAACCCTGTGCATCTTCGTGAGTTATCTATTTGCAAAGGAGTGTTTAAGAGTTCTCTTTCTAGACAAGTATGGTGTTTATTTGGTTCCTTGGTGAGGACACTTGAAGTCTAGAAAGAATTCCTTGATTCTGCATTTTCTTGACATCACCGGACATTCTGGCGCCATTATCGGACATTTCGGTAACTATATCTTTGGATCAGTCACTTTCCGAAATTGAACAGACACCGAACATTCTGGCGGTATTACCGGACAGTCCGGTGACTAGAAGAGAAATTGGGTGCCTCTCTGGAATTGGAATTCTCTAGACACCAGATAGTCCGGTTCTTTGTAGTCACCGAACAATTTTTTTGGACTAGACAGTCCGATGATCTATTTGATCGGCGCAATCTCGGCCATCTGTTTTGATTTCATTTAATCTCGCCCGTTGATTTGTTTATGACCTAACCGCATGTGCGTTTCTCCTTGTGTTCCAAAAATAGTGCGTGTTTCACTTCCGACTCCGATCGTCTCACCGCCTCCGTCGTCGCCTAGCCATCGCGTGCCCGTGCTCGCATTCGCTCTCGCCGTCGCGCCGATCTACCTAGCCGCATTGTCCTACCTCGCGCGCGCCGCCCTGCTTGCTCCCGTGAGCCCTAGCAATACCGTCGTCGCGTGCCTCGCTGCCGCACCGCTGCGTCGCCACCTCGCCACTGCTCTACCATTGCTCGCCGTCAGTCCAGAGAGTTCCGCCGTGCACTATTCGAGTCGACACCACGTGCTTCTCCATTATGGGAGAATTCCTTATTTGTCACACCCGGTTTTAAGGCTAAAACTAAGTGACCCTTTATGTGTGCTTAGGAATCAAGTTTCACACATAACGTGACTTTATTAATGGTAAAACAGAACAATGTCATGAATAAAGAGAATTAAAACGATTACCGAATTGCAGCGAAAAAGAAAACCAAGCGTAGCGCAACTTTCACTAGCAGTCGACCGGAGAGACGACAAACCCAAACTTCCACTCTTGTGTCTTCAACGTCCTCTTAAACTTTGCTTTCTACTGAGCAACATTGATAAAGGCAAGGTTAAGTACGGGATGTACTCAGCAAGTGTGAAAAAAGATGACATGTGGTAACAAACAAGGCAAAGGCAATATAGGATTCTTTTGCATAAACGCACACAATAGAGACACACTTTCTATTAAGCACCTATTTACTAAGTGAAAGACATCACGCCTATAAACCAACATGCTTACAGCCTACCCGGCTGCAGCACCAACATCAGAACCAATTAGTCTCCCACTGTGCTCACCAACCAAACCATACCAAAATCCCACTAATCATGTGAGGGTCCATGCAATGCTCGTGACTATGAGCACGACTGTCATGACAGTTTTAACTCTGCAGAGGTTGTACACAATTCTCCACAAGAAGTGATTTCATCCTCTGTTTCCAGGTGGACTAAAGAATCTCCATTATGCCTGTGCTAGCCGAGCACTCGCACACTTCCTTTGGTGTGAGGGTCAAGAGATTACTTCAAGGCTTTTTCATGACTTTCACCAGCTTCTACGTGCCCACTAAGGTTTCACCCGTCGGGCACTAACCGAAAACCCGAGAGGCCTCCTCTTGTGCCGAATGGTTCCTGGGAGTAACCCTCCCTTCCCCACACATCTCTCTACAGGTGGATCCAGGCGTAACCTGCTTTCTCCGCTCCACCGTTTGGCACGCACAGAACTGGTTTTCATCACTTACTACGCCAGGCTGCGCCTATTCTTGGCATCGTGGCTGTACAGGAACACATGGGTGGTCGCTCCACGAACCGGTCCTTAGATTTGGGAAGATAACATACCAAGGGACAGTGCCGGTAAACCCGCACACAACCCTACACCAACCATATCTCCCAAATCACTAATCTCCAAGTTACTATTAAATCACCCGTTAATCTTCGTGAAGCAAGTATGACAATAGTTCAAGTTAATATCACCCATCTCGACAACAGCAAGCTAAGCATATAATCTACCCAACAAAAAGGTAAACTAGGGCGATAAGGCAGAATAAGGAAACTAGTTGAATTACTAATAGTAGGTGCGCATTCAATTTGACACAAGCATGCAATCTATAAGATAGAGATTTTATAAAATAGGCATAAGATGGTCAAGGACACTTGCCTTTGTAATTGTGTTGTTGTTCAATGATCTTGGAGTTCTGATTCTTGAAGTCCTCGCAAGCGGATCCGAAGCGTATTCGTCTAAGCGTGCAACAACCGACAAACAAACAATCAAGCAACCAAAACTAAGAATCATATGCAATATTGAAAGGTCATTATAGAGTGATAACAAGGTTGAGAGACTCACAAAAGATTATACTACAACAGGGAAACTTCAAGGTATTAGATGATAACAAGTGATGAACGGAGGCAACACGTCTGGCTGCGCACAAACAGCATTGCAAAGACATGCGCGTTTTCGATGATTGATTGCAAGATTCAAGAAAGTGTTTGAACAGAAACATGTGAAATTTTCTGGAACATGATGTAGACATGATAGCTTGAACTAGATTTAACCTGAAAAGCAGATCGATGAATTGGATCTGGTATTTGTTCTGCAGCGGTAGTCGATGAGGAAATCACGTTCCTGGTGGAACCGTGAGGTATCTTGGCAAATCCTTTGGGGTTGAAAAGGGAACTTTCTGAAACACAACATGGTATAAGAGTTTCATCAAGGGGATGGCCGAAATTGAGAAAAATAAGGAAGAGATTACCGATCCACGCACTGAACAGATCTAGATCATGGAGCAACAGTCATTGCGATGTCGATCCCGAAAGCTACCGAACTCCAATGGTTATTATTTTTGTATATGTTGTAGAGGACATCAAGGTGCACCTGCTGACAAAATTTGGTGCAATTTGGTTGGGTAGATCTCCGGGAACGTCGATCCAAATCAGAGCCAGGGTGGCTGGTCGCGATCTGCTGGAAAGAGAGAAATATGAGGGGAGGGGTTGGAGGAGGACGTGGGGAGTTGAGGGGATGGGGGGATATAAAGGGAAAGAGATATTTTAGTTGTTTGTTGAGTATTTGTTTCGTTATTAGAAACTCATGGATTAATTTGCTGAGTAATTAGTACTCACGGTTTGTTGTTTTCACTTTTTGTTGTGTGTAGCTCTCTCTGCAGGTAGCTGGTGTGGCTATTGTGGCCAAGGAGTGTGGGAAGGTGAGGCTCCTGCGAACTGGTCCTGTGAATCGGTTCTCTCCTCACCGAACTCCGGTCACGATGAGTGAAGCATGTCTTAGGGCAAGATATGTTTTATCGTAGGAAACTGTCGTATCTCTTTCTTATCACTTCCGCTATGTTTTAAACTCTGTTTTAAACTTATCTTTCTTAAGACTACTTGAACTTTATTGTAAGACTTAATCGGTTTCCTATTTTATATTATCACTCACGTTGTACTATTTGGATATTGTTGCTCAATATCACCCGAGATCGATCCTAGGCGAGCCGTCCAGTGTTTTGAGACGGTTCTGCCACAGATTGGTATCAGAGCTAGATCGGGGTTAGTACAACTAAAAACGAGTTATTTTCAAAAATTTCACGACGGTATGGTGTTAGTTAGTCAGCCTAGCTATGAACTATGTTAGTTGAGTCGTCAGGTGGCATGCTAACCCTCCTTTTAGCTTCTGTTGTTTAATTTCTTACAACGACGGCTACGCTCAGGTAAGGTACGTACTCGAATGCGGTGAAAAGTCGAGGGCTCATCCATACGAGGTTCAGAGGTATGGAGTGTCCCGTACAGCGATCAGTACGGGAAGTGAATATGTTCTTCGGAACATATGAAACATTTGCCGTCTAATGGGGAGTGCGGCCAGTCGCCACATAATGGTAAGCGTGGACCTCTTACCGTGTGATGTGAATCACGGTCATGTCCCTCAAGACATGGCTTACTTGAGGACACCTCGTATGGCAATGATACGAGACGTAAGTTTTCTTTTTGTTTTTGCCTGCCTGTGGTTGCTTGATCCATTTTCTGTAGGTAAGCTAAGTTCGTAGTAGTGCACGTAGAAAGCGACTAACTGAGTTTAGGAGACCGAGTTTGCCACTACGGTCGCGTATGGTCACTATATTAGGCCATTTATTTTTATTTTTGTAATGACGTAGGGCTGACATATTGTCTGCATTGCACAAAAAGTTAAAACACAACCCACCTAAATTACCCTCGGAAAATGAAAATTCAGATCTCCATGTTTGGGTCTGAAATATCTTTCCATTTATTTTCTTGACCCAAAAAAAAATCTCCAAGCTTTAGTACCAAATAGGTTCTACTCATAGTTACTTCCATTTTTAGCTTCTTCTGTCAGCTTCAAAAATCCATATCTTTTGATCTGTTATTCGTATGAGGACGAGAAAATATGCGTTAGAAAGCTATGAAAGTCCTCTACCACTTTGTTATTCAACTCCAGTTCTGATTCGGCCTCTATCAGCACCAGAAATCATTTCTGTGACGGCTGTCAGTCCGGGACAGAATTGGGCATTGTACTGTTTTTGGTCTTATTTTGCATACAAGCCATCGTGTCAAGCTAATTTGTCACTTGTATGCTAACCGTAATTCAAGTGTTAAGTAAGGAACATCGTTGGTGGTCTAAGAGAATGTTTATAGTCTTGTTTTAATGTTCTCTCCGTTTATGACTTCTATCGAGTTTCTTACTAACGGTATGTGCACTTGTATTGCAGAATAGTGGGTACTCGTAGCATGGCTGAGATCTATGAGGGGCAATCCTCTCAGCAAAGGGCATCTCAGCAAGGAGCACCTCCGCAAGTGCCTCCACCAGCATCATCTCGAGTAACCATCGAGCAATTGATGGCCACTCAGAATGAGCTTATGCGAATGCTGGTCCAGAACCAAGGCATGAGTGGAAGCAACCATCAAGTACGTCAACAGCCTCAGCAAGCGACCTTCTCAGAGTTCTTGGCAACTCATCCCCTGGCATTTGCTGATGCTGCTGATCCTCTGGATGCGGATGATTGGCTTCGCACCATCTAGTCCAAGTTTGGACTTATCCGATGTACTGAGCATCAGAAGACTCTATTTGCTGCTCAACAACTTCAGGGTCCTGCTGGAGCCTAGTGGGCCAGTTATGAAGCTACACTGCCCATCGATCATCAAGTCGAGTGGGCCGAGTTTTGTGCTGCATTCCGGACACATCACATTCCTGAGGATCTCATGGATCGCAAGTTGCAAGAGTTCCTCAATCTCCAACAAGGTCAAGATACCGTGCATGAGTACTCTCGCAAGTTCAATTACCTCGCTCGGTATGCCTCTCATCATGCAGATACTGACCAGAAGAAGAAAGAATGTTTCAAGAGAGGTCTGAGTATAAAGCTCCGTGATCGCCTGGCACTTTACAACCAAGGTACTTTCAGTGATTTGGTGAGTGCGGCTATCACTCAAGAGGACGCAATACGCACTCACCAAGAGGAGAAAAAGAAGAAGAGGGCAATGGTTGGTTCTTCTAGCCAAGCTCCTCCAAAGTATCGTCTTGCTGTCACTTCTCCTATGGGTCTGAGGTTTCAAGCTGCAGTGCCGCAAGGGGAAAGCTTCTGTCCTCCTTCCTTTCAGCAGTCAAGGGCTCTTAATGCTCCACCTCAGCAGCATACTTATGGGTCTAGACCTCCACTGCAGCAAGCTTCACAAGTGGCAAGGCCAAACTCTTATCCGTGCTACAATTGTGGCAAGACAGGCCATTTTGCAAAAGATTATTGCCAGCCTAGGCAGCAACCCAACCGCAACGGTAATACCCGTCCTCAAGCCGCCAATCGAGCTCCTCAGCAGAGGAATAATGCACCCAAGACTGGCCGAGTCAATTACACTTCTCTTGGTGAGATTTCAAAAGGTGAAGAAGTACTCGCGGGTATGTTTCTTCTACATGAATATCCCGTAGTAGTACTTTTCGATTCTGGTGCTACTCATAATTTTATAAGCCTATCTTGTGTCAAAAAGTATCAACTATGCACCGTCTTTATGAGACCACCTTATGTTATTACATCTCCGGGTGGAACTATCTTAGCCACTCAAGGGATACAGCCCGCACCTCTCAACTTAGGAGAAAAGACCTTTTCAGTTCACTTGATTGTTCTGAACTATCAGGAGATAGATGTCGTCATAGGAATGAAGTGGATGAGGAATCATAAAGCCGTGTTGCACATCGCGCCCCGTGAAATCCAATTAGACTCTCCACTTCATGGTGCGATGTCTCTTAGATTATCGTATTCCCAGCAACCCTCCTCATTACTCCACTATGTAACCGGTCAAAGTTTGGAGAAGATTCCTATAATATGTGATTATCCGGATGTCTTCCCCGAAGATTTGCTGGGTATGCCTCCTGACCGAGATGAAGAATTCCGGATTGATCTTCAACCTGGAACCGCTCCTATCTCCAGAAGACCTTATAAGATGGCTCCGAATGAGTTGGCTGAGTTGAAGGTGCAATTGAAAGAGCTTATGGACAAGGATTTCATTCGTCCTAGCTCATCTCCATGGGGATGTCTTGCTCTCTTTGTGAATAAGAAGGACGAGTCTCTGAGGCTATGTGTGGATTATCGACCGTTAAATGCGGTCACCATAAAAAACAAGTATCCACTGCCTCGCATTGATATCTTGTTCGATCAATTGGTTAGTGCCAAGGATTTCTCGAAGATTGATCTTCGTTCTGCCTATCACCAAATTAAAATCCGTGCCGAAGACATACCAAAAACTGCCTTCTCTACGAGGTACGATCTATATGAATACCTTGTTATGCCTTTTGGACTAACAAATGCTCCACCTTATTTCATGTATTTGATGAACTCGGTATTCATGCCAGAGCTAGACAAATTTGTGGTGGTTTCATCGATGATATTCTCATATACTGCAAGTCTGAAGAAGAGCATGATAAACATCTTCGCATCGTACTTCAACGGCTGAGAGATCATAAATTGTATGCTAAATTCAGCAAATGCGAGTTTTGGCTGAAAGAAGTGCCTTTCCTTGGTCATGTTGTATCCGCGGAAGGTGTTGCCGTGGATCCAAGCAAAGTGCAAGATGTGCTGAATTGGAAGCCTCCTACATCGGTCACTGAAGTCCGTAGTTTTCTTAGACTAACCGGATATTATCGGAGGTTCATTCCTAATTTTTCTAAGATTGCCAAGCCCATGACCGAGCTGCTAAAGAAGGGCATCAAATTTGTCTGGGATAGTGCTTGTGAAGAAGCTTTCCAAACTCTTAAGAAGCACTTGACCACCGCACCTGTTTTAGCCCAACCCGACATCACCAAACCCTTCGATGTGTACTGTGATGCTTCTGGTATGGGTCTTGGATGCGTCTTGATGCAAGAAGGCCGTGTGATTGCTTACGCTTCAAGACAATTTCGACGGCATGAACAAAATTATCCTACTCATAATCTAGAATTGGCATCTGTGGTTCTAGCCTTGAAGATATGGAGACACTACCTCCTTGGGAATGTTGTGCATCTTTACATAGATCACAAGAGTTTGAAATATACCTTCACTCAGCAAGATCTGAATATGAGACAGAGAAGATGGCTAGAACTTATCAAAGATTATGAGTTGGAGATCCACTATCATCCTGGCAAAGCCAATGTGGTTGCCGATGCCTTAAGTCGCAAATCTTACTGTCACAACTGTCGAGTTTCCGCAATGTCACCTTCTCTCGAAGCGGAACCGAGCGTCAGAGTTACACCTCATGGGGCTCTGTATAATCTTGCTCTTGTTTCGACTCTTAGGGAAGAGATAATTGAGGCTCAACGAAAAGATGTGGGTATACTGCATATCAAAGAGAGACTCTAAGAATGAAGAATCAACGCCATTTAAGGCGGATGATGAGGGTACCTTACGGTTCAAAAATCGCATTGTGGTACCTAAAAATCATGAGCTACGTAAGAATATCATGGACGAGGCTCACATGTCCAAATACTCCATTCATCCCGGGAGTAATAAGATGTACCATGATCTCCGAAAGAAGTTTTGGTGGACAAGAATGAAGAGAGAAATTGCCAAATATGTGTCCGAGTCTGACACTTGCCAGAAGGTCAAAGCGGATCATCTACGCTCAGCAGGTCCTCTCCAACCTCTGAGTATTACAAATTGGAAGTGGGAAGACATAAGTATGGACTTCATTGTTGGACTTCCACTTACTTCACGGAAACATGACTCCATCTGGGTCATTGTGGATAGGCTCACAAAGTCAGCACACTTTATTCCGGTGAGCAACAATTACAACACAAGAAAGTATGCTGAGTTGTACATCTCTCGTATTCTTTGTCTGCATGGGGTACCCAAGACCATTGTGTCGGATAGAGGAAGCTCGTTTATCTCTCGCTTTTGGGAACAACTGCATACTAGCTTGGGTACCAAGCTGATTCGAAGCTCTGCTTATCATCCGCAAATAGAAGGTCAAACCGAGCGTGTCAATCAAATCTTGGAAGACATGCTTCGATCATGTGTTCTCACTAGTGGCAAGAATTGGGATGAATACTTGCCGTTTGCAGAGTTCTCCTACAATAATAGCTATCAAGAGAGCATAAAAATGTCACCTTTTGAAGCTCTATATGGTCGCTCATGTCGAACTCCTTTGAATTAGTCTGAAACGAGGGAACGAGTGAATTTCAGACCTGATTTAGTAGCTCAAGCGGAAGAGAAAGTTTGTACTATTCAAGCGAACTTAAAGGCCGCTAAATCTCATCAGAAAAGTTATGCCGACAAAAGGCGTCGCCCCTTAGAATTCCAAATAGGTGACCATGTCTACCTAAAGGTATCTCCTACCTAAGGTGTGCAACGCTTTGGGATTAGAGGAAAATTGGCTCCCAGATATATTGTTCCATTCCAAGTCCTGGAGAAATGTGGCACTGTCGCCTATCGACTGGATTTGCCATCACAATTATCAGGAGTTCATAATATCTTTCATGTCTCACAACTCAAGAAATGCTTGAAGCTACCTCAAGATGTTGTGATTTCGGAGATCGATCAATTGCAATAAGATCTCACTTATCCTGAATATCCGATTGATATTGTTGATCACAAAGATCGAGTCACTCGCCACAAGACCACTAAATTTTACAAAGTTCAATGGAGTAATCATTCCAAGGATGAAGCTACATGGGAAACAGAAGAATATCTCCAATCAAATTTTTCGGAGTTTCTTCCATCCCTGTAAGTGACCACTCCCGGTACTCCCTCTTTCTTTCTAAATCTCGGGATGAGATTTCTTTAAGGGGAGGGCTGTAACACTTCGTGTTTATGAACATTAAGGCCACTCCATTCGAATTCGACATTCCTGAAAATCCGAGCTCGAAGGAATTTAAACCTAGCTTCAAATGGTCCCAAATTTAAAATTTGAAATTCAAAACGTCAGCTCAACAATTTCAATGAAATATTGTGAAACAAAAATCTCTCTTCAAATTTCTTGCAACCAATTGAATTTTAGAAGCTTTTTGGAAAATTTTAATTTGAGGTTTAAAAGCCCAAATAATTTATTTTCCTTTAAAAGCTAACCTGTCTTCAAAGTTTAATATCATTTTATTTATTCCGATTTTGAACTAATGGCCAAAATAAAGGTTGTTCCTTTTCAAAATATCTACCAGCCTACCAAATTTCAGAATTTTTAGAGCTCGGAAAGGGTGCATTTCGAGTCAAAAACAGAAGGGTGCACTGAAAATCCGTGAAAATTCGGAAAATTGAAAAACATCGTGGGACCCACCTGTCAGCCACTATCTCTCTTTCTCCTCCTCCACCAACCGCGCACGGCCACCGCGCCCTTGTCCGTGGCCGGCATGCAGGCAGCCACGGCGTCCAGCGTCGAGGTGTGAAGGACACGAGTCCTTCTCCGTGTCCCTCGGCCGAGTGCGTGTCTCCCTCCTGTCCGAGAGCTCCTCCTTCCTCCTCTCTCATTTTTCTCTTCCAAGTTCGGCCGCCACCGCTCTCTCTGACGCCACCACGGCGAAGCTCCTCTGGCCACCTCCGGAGCCCAAATCCGCGACCAAGAGTTGCGCCTCGACGTCCTCTAGCTTCACCGCCATCCTTCCTCCTCCTTTCCCAGAGAGCTCAACCGGATTTGAAACTTTCCCCAAATTTCGTCTCCGGCGCCGTCGACCGCGCCTCTTCCAAATCCTCGAGCATTGGTGACCTCCTCCTTCGTTTAAGCAAAGCACTGGCCTCCTGGCAGCCTAAGGTTCCTTTGGAGCACACAAAACGGCCCAATTCGTGAAACATTGTCCAGTAACCCGAGCTCGCTCTCGCCGGCCGCTGTGCCCCTTTTTAGCTCACCGTGGAGCCCCCACCTCCGGCCCTCTCTGTCAACGAGAACCTCGACGCCGGCCTCCTCCTCGTTGCCCTCGAGCTCTAGGAGGAAGTTGTTCGAGATTTCGTCAACGGGTCCGTGTCCTACACACCACCGAACCTGCACCGCCGCTTCCTCTCATCGTCGGCTTGTTTCCAGTGAGCTCCTCCGGCCGACGACCCCCTCACTGAGTTCCCCAGGCTGCGGCGACTACTTTGGGCTCCAGGACCGGACCGTGCGCGCGACTGTCGGGAAAGGCACTATGGCGAACTCGCCGGCGTGCGCCGCCGCTCGGCCGCCATGGACGAGCTCGGCCGGCTCGACCTG
>BCLG01005416.1:13598-24699 GCA_001602295.1 Zoysia matrella | reverse complement strand
ATTGCCGCCTTCGTCCGCGACGAAGTCCAGGCTCCCGAAACGGAAGGTTTGCCCAGAGACGAAGGCGGGGGCTTGCCACGATCGACCGTCTCTAGAGGCAGTGACCGTGGCGTCTTCGAAGCGGAGGCGAGAGATCGAAACGTCCCCTACCATGAAGTATAGGGCCATCGGAAAAACGAAAGCACACCAAAGGAGATACCTAGGCCCCTTCCTGGCGCGCCAACTGTCGGCGTTCTGACCACCGGCACAGTAAATATACGGTCGTGAGAGAAGGTGTGCCTTCGGATTCGATATGGCCTAATCTAAGATGGGCTCAGGGGGATTTTTAACCTGGTTCGGGCCACCCGGATGGTGTAATACCCTACGTTCAGAGAGCGGATTATCTCGAGGATAATGTTACAAGACGGGGGCCTCTCTTCGCGGGAGGACCCTGGATGTGAGAAAATCGGGGTCTGTTGTGTGTGTTGTTCCACCTCTTCCCCTATCGCTCCCCGGGCTTCCCTTTATATAGGGGGAGCCCTGAGGTTACATGCAATGGGTCCTACGAAATCCTGCCGTCTCGCCGACAGGTGGACCCACCCGTCGTTGTCGACATCACTTCGTTCCGTCCAGGCGCGTTCATGACCCGTCACGTCGGGCATATCGGCGGGTACCATGATACCTGTCCGGCGCCGCTGTGCTAGCTACAGCGCTGACCCATCGTGTCTGGCAGTCGTCGCAGCTTTCTGCTGGAGTGTCGCCGTGGTGAACCTCGTCCTGTCTCGTCAGGACGGATGGCAGCTGGTCCCCGGAGTAAATGTACCATAACGTGGTACCTGTCTTCTGGGGGTCGCTCCCGGGTGTTATCCTCAGGGCCCGGGGTCTTCGCGCCCTTGCGCGGCCATGCGATAGCCATCGTAGATCGTTGCGGAGGGGTCGGAGCCCGTGTCATCCGACCCTCGACTTTCTCTCGTTTGAGCGATCTGTTAGGTATCCGGGGTACGTGATCCCGACAGTAAGCATTATGACTTAGCTACGTTGTTTCGTTGTTATGTCCTTACCTGTTTAAACTCGAAAGGCAGATAATACTCAACCCACTACGACATGGTGAAGAAATTGTCAGTCCAAAGATATACGTCACATGCTTTTGAGCTTTTCAATAACTAGACATGGCATACATACCTTTCTTTGATATTTCTTCACAATACTTAGACATAGTCGACATCAGTTTCATAGCTGCGAAAAGTAGTCCGGCAAGATTCCCAGTCATCGTACTCATCAATGTGCTGCCACTAAAGCAGATAAACAGTAAGGGGCAGTAATAGAGCCAGCCACTCTATGACGTTAGGACAGAACGATTGAACAACATGCAGGCAGGAGCAGACTACATTCTCCGGATTAATGGTTTGCACAAAACAAGGGTACTTCCTCTGTCCAGGAATATAAGGAGTATTGAGATTTCCAATGCAACGCAAAAGCAAAGTGAAATGACTTTTATATCCATATAAAAGTACTTTGTACGACAGTACTAAAAGTGTACTTAGTAAATGGTTTCAACAAGACTACTGCATTAATTGTTTTTACAGTGCGGCAGCATCACCAGCTGTTTACATTTACGTAAATATGGCGTCAAAACTAAGTGGCGTGAACAGTTAAAATTTGAAAGTTACAGCGCCAAACCCATGGCTGCCCCCCTTTAAATCTTACACGTCACTCCCAAGAGACTTCCAGACTACCTTTGTTGCACCTGCACAGCCTTTCGTTTCTCTCAATTTCTGCTATGGCTTTTGACTTGAACCAACTCCCTCCATCCAGTGACGATGAAGATGAGGATGCAGGCACTTCAGTCTTTGATCTCAACATGGAGCCAACAGCTCTCATTGATCTGAACAAACAGCCAGCAAAAGAATTTGATCTCAATATACATCTAGGTAACAAACTACTCCAAAAACAAGTGCAAAATGGAATGCTCGCAAGTAGTTGGTGTCTTGTGCTTACTTTCACTTTCTTTTCTTCTTCTAAATGTTGAAGCTGCAGTACTACACTTTAGAATTTTTATTCCTTTAAACTGCAATACTGCAGTTTTAAGTTTCTATTCCTCTGAACTGCAGTAGTTCAGTTTTAAGTTTCTATTCTTATTTCAGTTTCTATTCCTCTAACAGCAGTTGTTCAAATTTTAGTTTCTAATTCATCTTGTTTCAGTTTAGTTTATAGTCATCTAAATTGCAGTAGTTCAATTTTAAGGTTGACATACCTTATCGATCTTTGTAGATGCTGACACTGCGCTGTATGCTGATCACATTCCTGTCACATTGACTGGGGACGATCTTGATGACTCCAGTGAAGAAGAGATCGATGTCCAAGGTACATTACAGCAAACAAAAGCATACATTAGCTACTAGCTAATAAAAATCATACATTACTTGCCATATTAAACAACATTTCAGGAGTGATAATGATATCATTATTATGTAGAGAACATTGAACCACCTACTAGCAGAGGCAACCGTAGAAAGTATTTTACAGATCAACAAAGGCAAGAAATTTATGAAGCAGTATTATGGAGAAGTAACAATGGAAAAATTCAGAGAAACACCACTACTATTGTTGCTGAAATATATAATGTGAAGAGGTCATATGTGCAACGAATTTGGAGGAAAGCAAATAAATGCATCGCTGCTGGTGTTCCAGTTGATGTTAGGTCTAAAAAACATGGATCCTGTGGACGCAAAAGGCTTGTCATAGATTTGTCTCGAGTAAGAACTATTGCTTTGAACAAAAGGACTACCATTAGATCATTAGCTGAAAAATTAGAAGTGAAGAAAAGCACATTGCATAACAGGTTCAAAGATGGTCTATTACGTCGCCACTCGAACACATTGAAGCCATTATTGAAGGATGAAAACAAGCTGTAGCGACTACTATATTATGTATCTATGATAGATGACCAAAGTATAGGTACTGAACCAACATTTGTTGACATGAGCAATATAATTCATATTGATGAATAATGGTTCAATGCAACAAAGAAGGTGAAGAAATTCTACATGTTACCTGAGGAAGAAGATCCATTGTTGACTGTTCACAACAAGAATTCAATTAAAAAGGTTATGTTCCTTTCAGCTGTTGGAAAACCCATAATCAATGAGCAAGGTACATGCATATTTGATGGCAAACTTGGAATCTGGCCTTTTATTAGAAAGGTGAAATAATATTCCATACATGTGTTTTCTATGTTTGCTTGTGCACTAATATTGATCAAGGTTTTTTAATTTTTTAGGAGCCAGCAAAGAGAAGTAGCATTCACAGGCCAACAGGTACATTAGTCACAAAACCTATGACAGTTACAAGGGATACAAGCAGAGCATTCTTAATTACAAAAGTTATCCCAATTATTGTTCATCGCTGGCCTACCCAATATAGAAGCCAAACAATTTGGATTCAACAAGATAATGCAAGAACACATGTTGATCCTAATGATCCAGAATTTTGTACTGCAGTTGGTCAAAAAGGGTTGGACATACGTCTAATGAATCAGCCACCTAATTCTCCAGATATGAATGTGCTTGACCTAGGGTTTTTTTCTTCTCTTCAGAGCATGACATATCTTAAGACAGCTAGAACTCTAGATGAGCTAGTGAAAAATGTCCAACAGGAGTTCTACCGTTATGATGATGGTAAGCTTACCCGAGTTTATCTCACACTACAGGTATGTCTTATTGAAGTGATGAAACAATGTGGAGGGAATGGATATAAGATACCCCATATGTACAAAGATGAACTTCTTGCATCTGGCAGACTTCCTAATACTATAAGTTGCCCAGAACATATATATCATAATGCAATTGCTAAAATAGCTGAGTACCAACAGCAGAACATGTAGGCTAGCAGTAGTGGTTTCTATAGATAAATGGTGGCACCAGTATTTTGTTCTGGCAGTGGCAGTATCATTTTGGAAAGGCAATTGGTGGCTGCAGTATTCTGTTAAGGCAGTCGGAATATCATTTTGAAAAGGCAAATGGTGGCTGCAGGTGTAGTATTGTGTAAATATAAATGGTGACAGCAGTATTTTGTTAAGGCAGATAGTGGCACTAGAGTTTGGAAAGTTAAATGGTGCAAGCAGATGTAGGACATCAGTAGTATTTTGTAAATATAAATGGTGGCAGCAGATGTAAGATAGACGTAGGATTTTGGAAAGCCAAATGGTGGCAGCAGTAGTATTTTCTAAATATATAAATGGAGGCACTAGTATTTTGTAAAGATAATTGCTAGCAGTAGTATTTATTTAAGGCAAATGACAGCAGCACTGTTCATCATATAATTAACTAAGCAAACTGCTTTACATAACGTTATGCATACGCGACATATAGCCATGACATCAAGTACAGCTACGGCAAAAGCACTATAGAGGTGTATGCACCATTACATATATACATATACTGCCATCTACACATACACAGACATCAACTACTACTAAAAACACATGAAACCATTCATCGAACACAAGCGAGATTATAGCACTGAGAGAACATCAAGGCAAGCATGAATTTAACTACATCACCATGGCATTGTTCATAAACGGCACAGACCTGCTCCATAGTAAGTGACCCATCGTTGTCGCTGTCTTCAGCCAAGGAGTCCGACACCATGTATATGTGGGAGTAAGTAGTCGTCATCCCGGACACTCTGAATCTCAGGTGGGATATCGGATGTGGACGCCGCCACCAAGCTGCTCTAGTGGGAGCCCTCCGTCCAGGGCACCGCCGGAGACATCTGATCTAGGATCATCTCGGGTGGGCTTCTCGGAAGGGTGAGCTCTGGCCCTGGCAATTGGGTGTCAGAAAGCCGCGCCTCCGGACGGCTACTCTGGTGCTGGCGCTCCAGATCCATGCGCAGGGTCGTTGCGGAAGGGCCAGGCAGTGCAGTCGGGATGGTGAGGACGGAGACCAACGGTCTGAGGCTTGTGCCAAGCCTCCGGATGGCTTCTCGGGTGCCGACGTCCACATCCGTGAGGGGGAGTCGTCACGAAAGAGGCAGACAATGCCGTCGGCGCGGGAGGGGTAGGCGGCGGGGTCGTTGCACTCATTGCCGAACAGGCAGGTGCCACAGTCGTCGCCGAACGGGCCAGCCAGCATGTTAAGGGGCAGGCGGCGCGGTCGGCGCTGGATAGGGCGGCCGCACGGTCGGCGTCGGACAGGGCTGCGGCGAGGTCGGCGCAGGCCAGCGTGGTGGCGAGGTCGTGGAAGAGGCAGGTGACGGGTTTGGCGCAGGACAGGGCAACGGCACCGATGGAGGTCATCGGGACTCATAATAAAGATGAGGAGGGGATGAAAATATTTTTCTCTCACGCGCGGGCCGTTTGGGAGAGTAAATGGACTGACGCACTGGTGCATGACAGAAGGCCGAATTCTTACAAACTTGGACAATCAAATTGGGCTTCAGGTTCTTATAAACTTGGACGGAGGGAAGTACCAAGTGAGAGTAAGTATAACTGTCACGATGGCCAATCTATCGGTGCCCAGCATGCAATTGATGTTTATGAAAGCTACTTGTACCAGGCGTTCATTACTTATAATCTCCTCCAAGGAGCAGAAAGAGAACAAAAAAGGCAGCCGGTGGTACAGTACATACCATGGTGCACCGTGCGACATGGGTATCATGTGGAAACAAATATAGTGTTAACGACCGGAACAACCAAAAGATAATATCATGTTTTCTTCAGTCGTGTGCAAGTTTTTGTCCAGGCTAGTCATATAAATTTCAGGAGATTTTGTAAAACCTAGCAGAAGGGCGAGCACAAAAAGATCAGTATGCTATCACTGTCAGCAAAAGTTCCACAAAGCATACCGACAAAACCATGAATTCATTATTTTTTTCCAATTCCCATCTTCCAAAAAAAAGGGCGTCAATCCAAAGATTACTTACTTCTCAACATTGTGTTACAAGAACTATGTAGTGCTGTTGTATGATGAAAACAAGCTAACAAAAGAGGAAGCCCTTAGCCCCTTGCATCAAAATCTTAGCAGTTATCAAACTATCACAAAAAAAGGTTATGTGAGGGCTCTAAGCAGATGCTGATATAAGTTAGCCCTAATATAATCAAATGCTGGTTAAGCAAAGGCAATAGGTAAAAACACGCACCGATCTCATCGGGACTATGCGCTGGTAGTCATCCAACTCAAGAAGATGAAAGTAATGAGGGTCGATGGTCCAGCCAAACATGCTAGCACCTGGCTCGAAGAGGTTCTCAAACACCAAATCCGGCTGGGACTGGGCAGTGCCATCCACCTGAATGTGTCCAGATTTCTTCAAGACCTGCACGGGAAAATGGACACAGCGCATCAATCATAAATTAGTCAAATAATTAGCAGATATGCCAGGCAGTGCGACAGGAAAGGCATGGTTGTGACCGGCGAACGATGTGGCGGTACGGACAGAAAAGCTACATGCGCAGCGATCCTACATCGTAGTCTTGTGTAAGCTGTTAACGGACATGCGGTCCCAGCGCGATTGGAGCTCGCAACGATGTAGCTCCTCATATCCGATTTCTTCTTCTGCCGTGAAATCGAATTCCTCCGGTCCTTGTCTGCCTTGCTCCTCCTGCATCTGGGATAGGTTCTGCACCAAGTCGTCCGTTGCACCGTCGGACGATGACGAGACGAGATCGAGAGGAGGAGATGATGGGGACCCGTCGGCCTTGCGCCTCTTCTCTCCGGTCCATCCCTCCGCGCTGCTCCGTTTCCGGGAGCCGATGCTGGCCGGCGGCGGATCAGAAGGCGTGCGGGGCATCATTTTGACCAGAACGAAACCTAGTCTCGATCCCCAAAGAGCAATGACCCCGCCATTCTCTTCGGGGTGATTGGTTCCCGCGCATAACGTCTGGCCAGGCTTCTTCGACGCAGTTAGCGTATGATTGGTAACCAGACCGTCGTCGGTTTGGTTGTGTGTGTGCGTCAGACGCGTGGTTGGTTACTTAAATAACTTGGCTGTCTCGCATGTTTTTTTGTAAAAATTCGTGCTCAAGCTAGCTTGTCGAATACGAGAATAAAACTCGTTTCCTTCGAGCCCTGACTCGCCAACTGCAGACTCGCGAAGTCCAGACGCCGAAGAACCGAGCCAGACGCGAGGAGATGACAACCAATCATGCCCTTCGCGTTCGATCGATCTGGTCAGCCGTGGGGTTGGGGGTGGCGAGACGCAAAGAGACTGGGCAGCGACGGCGTGTCTTTGCCCTAAGGTGGGTTCCTCGTGCTCTAAGAAAATAATATATAGCCTTCTCGGGAGTTGCTTGTTTATTCGTTTATGTTAGGTCAGACTTTCGTTGACACAGCTGACACAGCTACGTAGCAGTTGATCAGATTTGATTAACCACGATATTGTACGTAAGTCTGCTGCCAAACTTTCGTTGACAGTTGATAAAATAATTTTACAACCGAAAGCATTGAAACCATTATATTGTGGTCAACATTGAACAGTATCAGTATATGTTACTACTAGCTCACGATTCCTACTCACGATCACATCCATCCAAATTGGAGTACTTCCTGCATGTCCTTGTTCACTTTTTAACTTCAACTTTGATCATTCATTCAAATTGAAGTACTTTCTGCGTATCCTTGTTCACTTTTTAACTTCAACTTTGATCATTCGTTTTATTAAAAAAATTTATTAAAAATTATATATTTTGTTATAATTTTATTTATTATTAGAGTTATTTGAATCACAACTTAAAATTTTACACATTTAAACTAATTTTTTAATAAAATTGATATTTAAAATCAGCGACGACATCAATTAAAAAACAGAGAAAATATACTTAAAAAAACAGACTGATGACCGTCGACTAGGGTTTATAATTTCGTTTAAACCGTTTAAACCGGTCAAGATCGGTTTGACGAAAACCGCGAAAATCGTAAAAATCGGTCAAAAATTCAAAATTTGAACTTGCTATAGTAACCGCTCGGTTTCATCGGTTAGTCGAGCGGTTTCAGCGGTTAGCCGCTTGGTTTTTACGGTTTTAGATTCAAAATTTGAAACCCACCGGTTTTAGTGGTAAGCCAAGTGGTTTTAGCAGTAAGCCAAGTGGTTTTAGCGGTTTTCGGTATTTCAAAAATTTTCAAATTTTCAAATTTTTTAAAAATTTTAAATCAAAAATCGGTCGTCCGATAAAACCGAATCGTAGCGATTTGATCGAAAACCGTGAAAACCGAGCGGTTTACCGCGATTTTGTGAAACCTGCCGTTGACCCGGTGTGACTGAATATTGCGCCTTCTTTTGAGTGCAGAGCAAAACTCAGACACAATCATCAGTGAAATCCTCTGAAAATTAACCAAATTTACTCAGGTCCTCTATCGTCCGAGTTTGATTACACCCTGCTCGTCTCTTACGCTGACATTAAATTATACTACCGATTTGATCGTGCATGCTTTGCTGTCTTGCATCTCGTTTGGAATACAGAAACATAAAACTCATATGAATTAATTCAATTTCACATAAAACTTGAAGAAACAATAAAATTTTCCACTTTTCAAACAGTACCTCAGCAGTTTGAGCGTACGCGATGTTGCACGGAATGTGTTATTTTTAGATTACCAACTAGGCATTTTGTGCCAAACTCTCCGGCTTCCACACAGAGTTTCAAAAATCGCAATAAATCACGCAAAAACTGTGGTTTTCGACTTTATCGCTGCAGTATAGTTTAGTAAACTGATCGTTTTTCGCTTAAAAACTGTAACTAACACTGTAAAAAACAATAAACCGTTCGATTTTAACAGTAAACTATTTAATTTTTTACGGTTTTAAAAATCGACACTGTAACGGTTTTTGAAACATGAGCTAAGTTGGTGTTCTTCGTAGTTTCTCATTTCCTTGCACGTCCATCTACTTGCATCATATTATGCCGAAACACCAGATTTTTCTCCGTTCCCGATCGATGTACACCATCGAGGTTTCCTTCTTTCAGTTTGGCTCGTGCATAAGCAGAACAGTAACGCGGATTTTCCCATGGGCGGGGCCTCCCGCGCCGTCGGTTCAACCGCGACAACGGCCCCCCGACGACGTTTTTTTTTCCAGAGAGGACCCCTTCTGGCAGTCGGCCCGGGGCGGCGCCCCCGCACGGGAGGCCCCCGTATTTTTTTTTTAATCCAGCAGAACAGAACCAATCGCTGGCTCAGAAAATCTGAGACTTTCCTGAACCCTGATGCCCACTATCCCTTTTCAGTCACGCAAGGGCACCATGGCTGCGGGGCCTTTTCGGGCCCGCATCATGAACCGCTGGATGGAGCCACGCGCCCATGCGCGTACGGATCATAATTGTACTCCTACCGAGCGCTGCCATAGAACAGTGTCCGACTGAACAATTCGAGCCTGAACCGTGGAGATTCGGAGCAGCGGAACAGGCCTCTGCGCACGGCGATTCGGCACGCATCACAGTGCTGCAGCATCCTGCACACCGTACGGGCGCCGCAGCAACCTGAAACCGCGATCGGTGCGAGAAGTGAGAACGGGATGAGCGACCGGTTGCCCGGTGCGGCAATCGGCGCTCTCTCCGGCGGCGGACGGACCGGCCGGCCGGCCAGCTTTGCCGCAGTCTCGACGGCGACGAGCCAACAGCGTCCTCAACTTGCCAAAGTAGGAGTACATGGGGAGGACGAAGCAATAATAACCGGTCGTCTCATTGACCAAAGTACAGGTTCGAAAAGCACGAGACGCTGTTGATTTTGACTTTTAATGTTTGGGCTTCTCATCAAGCAACAGATTTTACTGTCCTTGCAGAGCCGGTTTACCGTGGAAAGGCAACACGGAGCTGTTCACGCCATAGCTCGTCTCGCAGTTTCCTCGACCCACCCACTCCTCCTGCTAACGGAGGCCATCAGCTGGCTGGCTGGCACGGGGACGCTCTGCCCCTGCGGCGGTGGCGGTCAGCTCGGGAACTCGGAGATGCTGCGGAGCGACGGCTGCCAGTGCCGGCCTCCGCCGCTTCCGGCGCTCCGGTGGCGGTCTTTCTCCGGCCGCTTCCGTTCCTGGATCGGAACGCGGGCACGGGGAGCCGGATCAGCCGTGGACGACTGCCGCTCCTCTCGGCTTGCCGCGGCGGGGCCGCGGTCGTCGACGGCCTCTTCGCGCCGCCGGAGCTTGTCCTGCCTCCGCGCCTGGACCGCCTTCGCCACCTCTGCGAAACAGAGGGCAGGGGAACGGATTAGGAGAGCACAGAAACAGAGCGATCGACCGAAGAGCCGGAATCGACCCCACGGGCACGCACCTTGGGAGGTGATGAGCCGGTACACGTGGCCGAGGAGCAGGGCGTCCTTGGGCTTGAGCAGCTTCACCTTGGTGATCCTGGTGGCGCCGCCGCCGCCATCTTTGCCTGGGTCCTGTTTCGCCACGGCGGAGACGCGGAGGACGACGAGCGCGACGCAGTGCCCGGGGTTGCTGCGCATCACGTCGGCCGCGGTGGCCGGCCCGTAGAGCCGCTCCACCTTGCCGCCGGGGTGCTGGATCACCACGGCCGCAGCCTCCGCCGCATGGCAGTTGCCCATCTGTCGCCGCCCGCCACTCGACCGCCGCGATGTCCCGCTCGCTCTCTCTCGTGAAGGAAAGGGATGGGTGCGTGATCGAGGTCTGATGCTGCTGACGCCGCAGGCGCTGCTCGCGCTGGGGATTCGGTGGGTGGGACGACGGGGTGGTGGCTTGGCTTATATGGTCGTGGACGGAGATGGAGTAGGAGACAGAGGAGGCAAGACGATTAGCACAAGCTGATTAACCATTAGTAATTGATTAATCCGCTTACGGACGAAGGTTAGGAGGCGATTACCGGAAGGAGTCAACGTGCTAGGACATGTCGTGCTATGTGGGGGTGTGAAAAGGAAAGCGGGGCCGTCCTAGTGTAACAGTAATGGTAAACTTTCCGTTTTGTCCGTTTTTCGCTTTTTCCAAGAAAGTTTATGAACCAAGTTGATATCAGCTGATGATAGATTTATTTTTCTGTTTCTACCGCCAATTGGTTCTTATTAAAAACATGTTTTATTCACAAACACTTGTCATTCTCATTTTATTTCGTGTCTAAATCTACCACCTCCATCTCAGAAAGGATGAAGCTTCAACTTACTTACTCGCACCGTCT
>BCLG01005416.1:0-13157 GCA_001602295.1 Zoysia matrella | reverse complement strand
TATTTTGGATAAAGATAGGAGAGAGTACGTAATTTTAGATTATTATTTTTATTCACATTTGAATAAATAAAAAATAGACAAATTATGTTTAAAATATCTTTAATGCTAAAATAATTCACAACAAAATAAATGATATTTATATAATTTTTAAAATGATTTGTAAAAAGTTAAAATATTTGTGAATAAAAATTAGTAAAAGGGATATGAGGAATAGTTTAAAATTGTACTCTCTCCATACTTAGTAATTCAAATTATTTTGGATAAAGATATGGTTTTCGAAGTATAATTTTGATTTCAGTTTTTTTTCTAAAAATATTTATCAAAAGGTAAGATATGTGTACTTTTATAAAAAATACATTTAATAATATAATTTTCATATTTTTAACTTAACAACTTTAAAATTATTTATAACTAGCTGCAGGAGGTGGATAGACTGCAAAGGCGAACGTGCCTGAGCCGACCATCTGACCCAACGGGCGGCGCGCTGACGTCGCTGCAGCCGCATATCCGCGAACCCCACCGGCACGTGTCGACCGTGGAGCGTGGGTGTACCAGCAGCATGCTCCTATACGTGCAGCTACATTGTTCCAGGGAGGTCTGCGTGGAGTACTACTGTTCGGAACACGACTTTTGCCGCGCGGTGGTGACACGATCGCGATGCACCGGAACTCACTCCTGTAACCGGGGCACGCACGCCTGACTACAAAACCAGAAAGGCTGACATCACATCACCGTCGCCTCGGCATTCACGGTCGATCGATGATCATGTGGCGCTTTCATAGTGTCACCAGCACGGCGCTAATCTAAGCGGGCACGCCATTAGTGACGATAATGATGGCGAAAAGGCCTTAAGACCCTAAAAGAGAAATTTCCGCTGCTGCTCGGTGCACGCAATCATGATAATTATCGTCGCCATGATCCATGAGTCTCTTTCCGATCGATTTGACTATACTCGATGTTGGTACGAATCCGTGAGGAATTTGAGGGGCACGAAGATGATTAGGGAGATATTATTGTTTGAGAAAAACATAGTTAGAGGTTAGGGTTCTTTGCTTCGGATTGTGTATACAGAGAGTGTGGTCCGTGACTCCGTGCCTTTGGTTCCAGGGCACCCAAAATCCGCTACAAATTTGAAGTAAAAGTTTGGTCAACAAAACGTGCCTTTCGTACCATGTCCGTGCACTTTCCAAAAGTGTTTGTGCTAGAACAAAGTTGGATTATTCGACCACGAGAAATTCCCGGAGAACCAAAGAAAGATAAACGGGCAAAGATATTACCGGAAAAAAAAAGATTCCAAAAGAAACTTTGAGCTCGTCGCAAGATCGTCAAGCTAGGCATCAGCACCTCTAATCAAGAGCGAAGTAGTAGTAAGATCTTACTAGTATTAGAAAAGTACAGTATTAAACAAAGTTTACGGCCTGCATGGTTCGCGTGCATCGAACAAAATCAAATAAAACTAAACTACAGTGTAGATCTCTGTCTCTTCGGCTCGGAGACCGGAGGGCAAGGTTTAAAAAAACTCTTTAAAACCGGTCAATTTTTACGGTTTTTGTAAAATCGGTCTAATTTAATTTTATCGGACGATCATTTTTAAAAAAAATTTAAAAAAATTTAAAAATTTAAAAAAATTCAAAATATCGAAAACCGATAAAACAGATCGGCTAACCGATCAAACCGGTGGGTTTCAAAATTTGAAATCTAAAACCGTAAAAACTGAAGAGTAGTAATTTATTCAAATTTTGAATTTTTATTTAAATTAGTTTTCGATCAGTTTTTTCGATTTTTACTGTTTTTATTAAATCAATCAAATCGATTTTAACGGATTAAATGAAACAGTAAACCGTGCCGGAGGGAGGCAAACGGCGGCGTGCAAGTCAAAATTCGTCTGCGCGCAGGAACACGGTTCTCCACGCAACCAAGATCAAATCAAATCCGTTTCTCACGAGGCCGTGCATGTGCGCGTCTTGCTCGTTTTGGATAGAGCCGTTCAGTACTATTGTACTTTTCGCTATTCGAGGTGGGTAGTATCTGACTGTTGTTTTACCGAAGGGGTATAGTTTAACTCACATTGTTCTTAAATTATGCAATTAGGACGTTATTTAAATTAATTTTAAAATATATTTATTGTCTTCACTGTTTAAAAAACTGATGTAAAAAGAAGTGCTGAACCCACCATAGGGTCCAGGTGTGCCAAGGCACACCCAAAGTTTCATAAACCGGCTGCCCGATCAAACCAGTCCGGTTCGGTTTGACCGGTTGATCGATTTTTAAATTTAAATTTTTTTTTATTTTAAAAATTTAACAAATTTTAAAAGAAAAAATATGTAAAAAAATTAGATAAAAAATTGAACACTATGGTGAAATCTGTTTTTTGAAAAATATTTGATTTATGTGTAAAAAAATTACAGAAGTTTAAATGAAAAATAAAAAAAAACCTTATTCCCAGCCCGTGGACCAGAACACTTGTGAGTGGCCGTGACCCTTCCTCCTTCTCTGTTCGTGACCTCCTCTTCTGGCGATTTCGTCTACGCGATTGTCTGCCGTCGCGCCGTCGAAAACCGGTCGAGAAGCTCGGCTAGCCGAGCGCGCCTGTTCCCCCTTCCTCTGAGCGGTTTCGGCAGCTTACCGCCCGATTTAAGCAGCTAGCCGAGGCTTCGGGACAGAAGCTACGCGAAGGGCAGAACCGGCTGGATCCAGCGGCTAGCTGTCCGACTAAGCTGGTAAGCCGTCCGGTTTGAGGTGATTTCGAGGCCTTCGAAGTGAGTGGCTTTTTCTGTTATTTTAATGACATGTTTGTGCTTTCGATGTAGTTTTAGAACATAGTAGTTCATTCATTTTCAATATATGCAGGAATGGCGAATCAATAGGATTCGATTTGAGAACACGAGGAGAATGTGTACCTCGAGTTTCGTTGCAAGTATTGCAAAAGCGTGAAGAGAGGAGGTGGTGCCACGAGATTTAAGCAACATTTAGCACATCGTCAGCAGCAATGTGGTGGGTTGTGCTCACGTTCCTCTCGAGGTGCGGGATTATTTCTGTCGAGAGCTTGATAGAACAACTGAGTGGAGGAAGCACCGAGCTAGACAGGCCCTGAGACAGCAGCAGGTTGCAGGTGAGGATAATGTGAACGTGGAGCATGATGAGCAGCTGCAAGTTGCCATGAGGCTATCCAGAGAGAAGAAGGAATTCCGGCAGTGACAACGTATATATGGTGGTTAGTTCAAGCAATGTGTTAGTTGGTTTCTCGAATGTAGAGGGTTTCTCCCAAGGTGTTGGTGGTTCTTATCAAGGTGGTGGTGAGTCTAGATTGTTTGACATGATGAGAAAGTTAATGTCACAGAAGTCAAATGGCAAAAAACGGGTTCAAACTAGGATAGATACTGGTCTATGAACGATAAAGAGCAAGCTAGCAAAGTTAGTAATTAAAAAGGCATGATCCAAATTCTTCTATACAGAAGCTATCTCTAGTAGGAAGGCGAATAATACATACTTCATTAGCGCAATCAATGAGACATAGAGATGGGGTATGCTAGTTTTATTTGTTTTATTATATTTACAGTTGTTTTATTATATTTACAGTATGTTTTCACATATTTATCTCATGTTTCATTATATTTGCAGTTGAGGGCGTGGCAAGCCTAACTGGCAGAGAAATAGATGGTTCATAGCTTGATCAAAATGAGGAAGACATTAAGAAGCAATTTGAGAAATTAAAGGTAGACTGACTGACCCATGGTGTTACTATCATGTGTGACTTTTGTATTGGGCCAACAGGGATAAGCTTGATAAATTTTATAATCTATTGTAATGGTGTCATGTTTTTTTATAAGTCATGTGATGTTACTGGAAATAGCCAGTCAGCAGAGTTTATATTCAAGGTATGTCGAAATGTTACTTGCATTTCATCATTCAATTTTTATTTGCACCGCTGTCATATTGATCGATGGCATGTTCTTGTATAGAAAATCAATAAAATGTGCATTGATATTGGTCCAGAGCATATTATGTAGATTATTACTGATAATGGTACCAACTACAAAAAAGCGTGCAAGCGACTCAGGAACAAGTATAATCATATTGTCTGGCAACCGTGTGTGGCACATATAACCAACTAGATTCTAAAGACCATTAGTGAGTTCTCAAAACACAAAGCTGTGATAGAATCTGCTTGTAAAATTTCTCGTTGGTTGTACAATCATAATCATCTGCACTTTATGATGACGCATGCTATTGGTGGTGAGTTGGTGAGATAGAATACAACCTATTTTGGCACCAACTATATATTTCTTGATAGTATGTATCGTCGGAGAGACAAATTCATGGCATAGATGGGTTCTCAAACTTTCTTAGAAAGTCGATTTGCTAACATTGATGAGGAAAGACATGCACATTCATGCCTATCCAGCATGTCATGATAGGACACAATGAAGTATATGGTTGATGCCGTGCAACCATTGTATGTATTACTTTGGTTTTCTGATCAAGATAAGACCCAAACTTAAGTTAAGTTCTTATGAGATATTATTTGTTAAAAAATGAGTATCAAGCTCTTTTTCACAATGATGAGGGAGAGTTCGAAAGGTACATAAAGGTGATCAATCATCAGATGCATGATATTTGCAATGACACATTTGTAAATTCAGGTAAAATGTATTTATCAACATAAGCACTTATTGATTTCATTAATGATTTCAAAACATCTAATTATTGTTATATATGCAGCTAGAACGTTGAACCCAAGGGCACATTATGCATATAGGTTGAATCCAAATATGTTGAATGATCTTGGAGATGCATTTTCAAGTATGGCATCCACCGACATGTGTGTTCAAGCCCTGTAGGAGGCGGAAATTTGAAGAAAAAATAAGGTGCATTCGCCACTGACTTGGCCAACAGGATGGCAGTGGATCAGAATACTTCACCTGCTCAATGGTGGCAGATGTTTAGTGGTGACACACTGAATCTTTAGAAGCTTGCTTTATGGCTAGTGTCCCAGTACGCATCTAGTGGATGCGAGCGTAATTGGAGTACTTCGCATTGGTCCACACAAAGGTGCGCAACAGACTCTGTCATACCAAATTGCATAAGTTAGTGTATGTCAACTGCAATCTTCGAATACGGATGCGGGATGCTGGATTCATATATAAACCAACAGAAGCTGATCCATTTGATCGTCTCATGGAGCTATATTTGTATGATTCTTCTAATCTAATTAGAGATTGGATAGAACATGAAAGATCAAATGCTGATCCTCTCCTTGATGAAGAGAACACAGAGAGTGACACTCCTCTGCTATCCCGTCCAGTGACCATTGATGAAGGTAGTAGATAGTTGCAATTGTGGTTAGAACAATAATTAGATTTATTCAACGATATCTCAATGGGTAGAACAATTGTGGGTGAGACTCACATAAGAAAGAGTAAGCAAGCACCAAAGTCAAAGAAAAAAAAGAAAGGTGCTAAAAAGAAAAGGAGTACGAGCAAAGGCAAAGGCAAAGACAAAGGTGCAAGTTGCCTAGAAGGGATAAATAGGCAACCTAAAATAATTACTGAAAAATCAAACTCAACGAACTGTCAGACCACCGGAGTCTCCGGTAATGTGCCGGATACTCCGGTCACCGGACTATCCAGTAACTTGTTGGACACTCTGGTCAAACAGGCACTTGGACAAAATTTGAATCTAAGCATGTTTTAGCGAGTTCTAGCAAATTTCACTTGAATCAAAAGACTAGAATATGATATAGGAAGTAGATCTAAGTAATTAAACAAGCTAGAGACTAGTGAGCAAGTAGATCGAAGCAAATCTTTGAATATGAACAACAAAAACAATATGAACTTGCAAAAATAAAAAGAGCACAAGGAGACACAAGATTTTACTTCGAAGTTCGAGTTCACGAAGAAACTCTACGTCTTCGTTGAGAGGTTCATAAAGAACCGGATCTCACTCGATCTTTTCTCTCACTCAACCAACCACAAAGGTGAGGTTGAGTTCTCCACTAGCAAATCCATTTCGGAAAGGGGTGAACAAACTTCTCGGGGCATCACCACACAAGTTGGGAGCTCCCAGGCACGCCTAGCCATTTAGGAGTAAAAGCTACAAGAGTAACAAACTCGAATAGAAGCTTGACGGTACCGCAAATACTCAATGGGAGTGAAAGCACTTCTCTCACAATCCCTAGCTCAAATCATGTAAGCTTAGGCCTTGAAAGGGGGTGGCAGAGTGTTTTTAGAGCTCAAGAGTGTGTTGTTCAAGAGTGAGTCATCAACTCTCTCAAAAGACACTGAGTGGGTATAAATACCCTGGCTACAAAAAGTAGCTGTTAGACCATATTCTGATTGATCGGACACTCTGGCACTTTACCGGACACTTCGGTCAATCGGAGTCTCCGGCAACTTGCCGAATACTCCAGTGAGGCCTATCGAGTTGGCATAGCTTGAGCCACCGGAGTCTCCGGCACTGTGCCGGAAACACCGGTGAGCCCTTTTGGGTGCGGGCTGATAGGCCACCGAAGTCTTCGGCACTTTGCTGGACACTCCGGTGAGCCTTTTCGGGTAAAGCCAGTAAGCTTAACCGGAGACTCCGGCAATATCCCGATACTTCGATAAGGAGTCTCGGGTTATGTCAAGATTTGAGCATTTTTTGCACTTTAAGACCTCAATTTGAGTCCTTCTTGATAGTATGGCATACTTACACTCAAGAAATGATAAAATCTAATATTCTTCTATGATAAAAGGCTCTGACTTGATCCAAGAAAATTGAGGTCTTCTTTTTCTTTCAATATTCTTTTCTTTTTTTTGACACTTCTCGGCTGTCGATGCACTTAACAAATGTCATTAGCTCTTTGAATGGTTCGTCATCATCCACCAAAACCCACTAGGAGACCTAGATGCACTTTCGATCTCTCCCTTTTTGTGATTGATGACAACCCATTCAAAGCTTAAAAAAAGATATAATTAACGATTTTGGATGCTTGTGATATAGGAAGCTCCCTTTAAATGTGTGCATGGACCTTGAATTCCTTATTTTGGCTTTAACATTCCAAAATGCACGTATTTGAGAGAAAATGTGAGAGCTCCCCCTATATCCAAGCATCCGTGGGATGCAACAAGTGAGTGGACATAACAAGTATAATACATATGACAATAAATATTCACAAAACAAGTATAAGAAAATTAAAAAGAACATTTCACCATTACACCACCACATATCAGCAACATATCATAGATAACAACATAATAACCAAATCTCACAAATAGAGTACGAATAGAGTTATTACAAATCACAAATCACATAGTCTTATACTAACACTAACACAAGTCTTATATGTCCGTCATTACAATAATATAAGCCCAAAGATAAAGATAGATTTCTTCTTCCTCTTTGGCATCACATCACCAAAAAGGAGAAAAGAATGCAAAGTGAGAAGTTAAAGGTGTAGTGTCGCTATCTTCATCACCTTCTTCTTCACCGCCTTCTCCTTCACTTTCTCCCTCGACAGCTGCAACGTCCTCTTCACCTTCTTCCTCACTTGCTTCGGCTTCACTCTCTTGCTCATGTTCTTGGACCAACTGTTGAGCATAGACAAGAGAATCTCAAGGATTGTCAAAGATAGGAGGAGGAGGAAAATTCGGATACTCATAGAGAGGAGAAAGGTTGATGTTAAGATGAGAGACAATTCGATCTTGTCTTGCCCCTAGAGTTTAGAATTGCTCTCGAGTTTTGCAGTGATGCTCTCTAATCTCGGTAGCGTTGTGAGTAGACACGCTAATGACTGCTTTAAGAGCCCGAGCAATGAAGAAAAAAGAAGACTTACAGTACTTCTTGAAAGCACCGTGAGAAGAATGTGTGGAAGGCTCATACGAAAAGGAATCACCTCTAGAAGATGGAGCTGCTGCATGAGAAATGGATCTAGTGGATGTCTCAGTGACCCGAACGTGATAAGGATTGTGCTTCACCTCACAATGAAGTTGGCCATTGAGTAAAGAGTGGATCATATACATGATGGAGGGAGCATAGCTGCAGCTTCGGATCGGTGTGGTAGAGGTGACAATGATTTCCTGGAAGATAAAATTAAAAACACTAAAACCCCCTCGAGTGGCATCTATGTCTTGCATCCAGTAGAGCAAGTTCTTTGCTATCTGCACAACATTCGAGACATCTCCAGACCGAGAGCACAAGGTGACATGGAACAAGGAGTTGAGATACTTGAAGACGGGTGTCATCTCGTGCACCTTCCTGAGACTGATGGGTTCAAGCCTTTCATCATAGAAAAAGGCTATCTCCGCATCAAAAAGAACCCGCTCAGAATGAATCTTGTGCTTCCCCAAGTCCTCCTGACCAAAACCAAGATAAGCAGCAAACTGTGAGTAGAAGACTTGGTAGCGGTTGCTCTCTAGTGCCCAGTGAAGAATAGGCTCATCTCCATCCTTGTTAATCCAGAGAGTAGTGTAGAACTAAGCAATTATCTCTTCACACTAATCTTGCTTATGCCTCATGATGTCCTTGCAGCCCTTCCGCTCACAAGCCTCAATAATCTGATCAAATATAGGATCTTCAGCTGCACTCATGTAACTCCAGTCTATCCACTTTATAGAAGTTGTCCTGACTTTTTTATCCACAATCACAGACTTGTACCAATCCATGTGAAAGAGGTTGTGAAACCTGTAATCAGCACAGTCAAACTGTCTCTCCATGGAATAAGGATTGGTGTACGTTTTAGCAATTAAGTCATGAGAACCCTTCGTGTAGTTGATAAGTTTCATTGGATGCTCAAAACGTTCTCGATTTCCAAACTTAAAATCTGTCACTGTGTAGTGAACTTTAGTACTCAAGGGACGGGGAGCAAACTGATCATCAAAAGCAGTGCCTTGCCCACTATCAACTCACTTGCCCTTACCAGGACCTCCTTCGGTAGCAACATCTCGAATGACAATGCCATGCTCTTTCCTAGGTTGCTTCTTGGAACCCGCAAGCTTTCGTTTGCGCTTGGGGCGATCCTCATGCTCGCTCTCAATCTCCGGCTCATTTTGAGGTTGAGCTCTCCTTTCACGTACGATCTGTCAACAAGTGAGTAAAAGAACCACTAAGATCAATGACAAGATATGACAAAGAGGTATAAAAGATTGCGCAAAATCATTGATGCACCGGAGTCTTCAATAACGTGCCAGATATTCCGATCACCGAAATCTCCAGCAAAGTGCCGGACACTCCGGTCCATCGGACCCTCCAGTCCCTCGTGTTCTTGGCAAGAATCAATGAGATCTCTCTAACCATCCAGGGCATTGCAACCAAACTTTCAGCATCACAAGAATATATCAAAAGAAGACGATTCAGCGAAAGAAATCCCCTAGACTGGCCTACAGAGAGAGATCGGGAAAAGTTGGATTTTGAATGAAATACATCGTTTGAGCCTCGATCTGACGGGGAAAACGACAGAGAATGTGTGAGGAAGTTTCAAATAGTCATGGGGATCAATCCCTTGCGAGGACTTGGCCCGATCCGAAGGATTTGGAGTGGTGGTGATTTTGGGGACAGAGGGCACGGGTGGCTGTTGAAGGCAAATAGGAGATGAACATTGAAAATAGGATCCGCAGAGATTTAAATACCTCTAGACCACCGGACAATTCGGCAAAGCGCTGGAGTCTCCAGCCACCGGAGTATCAGGAACAATGCCAGAGTCTCTAGTAAGCCTTCTCGGGTTCGGCCACAAGAGCCACCGGACACTCCGGCAAAGTGTCGGATAGTTCGGTAAGCTTTCTCAGGAGAGGAAGATCTTTTGTCCTAAAGTGATTAGCAAAAATCAACAATCAAAGCAATGATCACTTTACAACAAAGTTAGTCCTAAGACCAAAAACGATAAAATACTTTAAAAATCACTCAACATTTTCGCAAGATCTTTTGTTTCACAAGCAAATAGAAAACAACAATCAAATGTGCGTTACTTCAAGCCACATTTCAAGAATCAATGATATTAAGCTCACTCCTAAGCTCACAAAAGCAATTCTCATCTAGAGGCTTGGTAAAAATATCGGCCAATTAGCCTTTTGTGAGTACATAGAATATCTCTCTGTCCCCTTTAGTGTATGATCTCTAAAGAAATGGTGCCGGATGTCTATGTGCTTTGTGCGGTTATGATCACAAAGATTATTAGTAATCTTGATGGCACTCTCATTGTCACATAGGAAAGAGACTTTGTTCTCAAAGTAACCAAAGTCCTTCAGGGTTTGCCTCATTCATAGCAATTGGGTGCAACAGCTACCCGCGGTTATGTACTCAGCTTCGGCGGTGCATAGGGCAAAGAAGTTTTGTTTCTTATAGGACCAAGATATAAGAGATCTTTCTAAAAATTAGCAAGTCCCCGATCTGCTCTTCCTATCCATTTTGCATCCGGCATAATCTGCATCAGAATATCCAATAAAATTAAAAATGGAATCCTTTGGATACCAAAGCTCTAGGTTTGGTGTGTGAACTAAATATCTTAAAATTCTCTTAACGGCCCTTAAATGACACTCCTTTATAGCGGCTTGAAATTTTGCACACATATACACACTAAGCATGATATCGGGCCTAGATGCACAAAGGTAAAGCAAAAATTCAATCATGTAGCGATATACCTTTTGATCCATCGCTTTTCCACCGAAGTCAAGATAAAGATGGCCATTTTTCCTCATGGGAGTTTTGATAGGTTTAGCATCCGTCATCTTGAACTTTTTGAGAATGTCATGCGTGTATTTGGTTTGACATATGAACATCCTTTTCTTGAGTTGTTTCACTTGAAAGCCGAGAAAGAACGTCAACTCTCACATCAATGACATCTCAGATCTTCTCGTCATGACCTTACTAAACTCATCACAAAAAGTTTTGCTAGTTGAACCAAATATTATGTTATTGATATATATTTGGCACACAAATAAATCATTATCAACTCTTTTTGTGAAGAGGGTGGAATCGACTTTTTCAATTGTAAACTCTTTCAATGAGAAAGTCCCCAAGGCATTCATACCATGCTCTAGGAGTTTGATTAAGCCCATAGAGCGCCTTATGGAGTTTATAAATGTGGTTAGGATACTCATCATTTTCAAAGCCTGGTGGTTGCTTTACGTACACTTCTTCTTTGATTGGCTCATTGAGGAATGCACTTTTCACGTCTACTTGATATAACTTGAAATCATGGTGAGTAGCATAGATAAGTAATATATGAATTGACTCAAGCCTAGCTACGGGGGCAAAGGTTTCATCGAAATCTAAACCTTCAACTTGGGAATAACCTTTTGCTGTAAGTCTTGCCTTGTTCCTTGTTACGACTCCATTCTCATCTTGTTTGTTGCGGAACACCCATTTAGTGCGCACAACATTTTTACTTGACGCTCCACCAAAGACCAGACTTCATTGCTCTTAAAGTTGTTCAACTCTTCTTCCATGGCCATCACCTAATTTGGATTACGAAGTGCATCTTCTACCCTAAATGATTCCAAAGAGAAACCAAAGAGTAATTTCACAAAAAGTAGCGACTCGTGATCTAGTGGTTACCCTTCTTCAATATCACCAAGTATGTTGTCGACGGGGTGATCTCTTTGAAACTTTGATAGACTCTTGGGTGTGGCACTTGAGGTCTTTGTTCATTTTACTCTTCTTTTTCATCTTCCACTTTATCATTGCCCTCTTCTTCTTCTTAGGCTTTATCTTGTGTTAGAGGTATGCAACTTTGGAGGATGGATCATTTTGGACATCTTGTGAATCACGTGAATGTACATTGCCAATTGCCATCCTTCTCAATGCATCACATGGAGCTTCTTCATCATCTAAAACATCAAGATCAATTTGCTCTACTTGAGAGCCATTAGTCTCATCAAACACCGCATCACACGTGACTTCAACTAAACCAGAGTTTTTGTTAAAGACACGTTAGGCACGAGAGTTTGAGTCATAACCAAGCAAGAAACCTTCGTCCGCCTTTGGAGCAAACTTAGATGATTTGTGTTTCTTGTTGAGAATATAACACTTGCTTCCAAAAACATGAAAGTAAGAGACACTAGGTTTGTTACCGGTGAGAAGCTCGTAGGGGGTCTTCTTCAAGATACGATGAAGATAGAGCCAGTTGATTGCATGACATGCCGTATTCACCGCTTCGGCCCAAAAGCGATCAGAGGTCTTGTATTCATCAAGCATCGTTCTTGCCATCTTTATAAGTGTACAGTTCTTTCTTTCGGCAACTCCGTTTTGTTGAGGGGAGTAGGGTGCCGAAAATTTATGCTTGATGTCTTCTTCATCAAGATCCTCATCCACTTGAGTGTTCTTCAATTCTCTTTCATTGTCACTTCTTATCTTCTTGACTCTTAAGCCGAATTTATTTTGAGCTCTTTTTAAGAACTTCTTGAGTTCTCTTTGAGTTTCACTCTTATCATGCAAAAAGAATACCCAAGTGAAACGAGAATAATCATCAATAATTACAAGACCATATTTGTTACCGTCAATGCTTATGTAAGCTATTAGACCAAAGAGATCCATATGAAGCAATTTCAATGGCCTTGTTGTTGTCACGATGTTCTTGGTAGGATGTGACACTCCAATTTGTTTTCTGGCTTGACATGGTCCACATGGCTTATCTTTCTCAAACACAACATTGGTTAGTCCTAGGATGTGACCGCCTTTTAAGAGCTTATTAAGATTTCTTATTCTAACATGGGCTAGTCTACGATGCCACAACCAACCATGATGAACTTTACGATTAAACATGTGTCAAGTTGAGACTTATCTTTTGAAAAGTCAATGAGATAAAGCTTTCTCTTTAACACATCTTTAAAGGCAATTGAGTCATCTCTCCTTCTAAAGACCGTCACACCCTTATTAGTGAACAAATAATTATAGCCCATCTCACAAAGTTGTGAAACGGACAATAAATTATAGTTCAAGAAATCAACAAGTAATACATTAGAAATAGAATGCTCGGTTATGATAGCAATTTTACCATAACCACGCACTCTTTCTTGTCCATTAACACCAAAAGTGATGCTCTTCACACAAGCTTTTGAGTTCTTTTTGCGTGACCCAACATATTTAGCAATAATTCTACCATGTTTGTTTTTCATCAGAACTTATGATGTATCAAAAGTTTGAAATAGCATGAGCATATTATGTGAAGCATTAGCATGATGATC
>BCLG01005415.1:2728-18868 GCA_001602295.1 Zoysia matrella | reverse complement strand
CTGCGTCGACCGCGACCGCGGGAACTCCGCGCCAGCCACGCCCGTCCTGCGCCTCCCTCCCGCGCCCGCCGCTCTTCCTCTGCCCGCCATCGCATCGTCGCGCAACAAGAAGGCTCCCGCCGCCGGCGCCAAGAAAGAGGTGCGTACTTCCGTCGATCTCCACTACAAAGTCTAGTGCAATCTTTAGCACCACCGCTGCTCGGTTTTTCCCGCGGAAAATTATAGCAGACGTAATTCTAGCAGTACAAGCATCTTCTTCCTAGCTCGCCTCCTGCATACGACGACGACGCCATGTGAGAGCCCATCCAATACGTGATCGAGCTGTAAACCTGTACAACGACACCGTTTGGTTGGAGGATACCTCCAAGACAAACGAAGCAATCAGTTAAGGCCACGATGATTAGCAACGCGTCATGTTACCAATCCATGCCCGTCAGCTGTTTACACGTAGCCGATCCCCTGCTCGCAAACAGAGGAGGGTATTTTTTTTTTAAAGAAAAGAAACGCTGCCACGTCGCCGTGCAACTGGTCGTAGTGAGTTGAGCCACTGGCGGTGGTGGCGGTCGTGGCGGTGGTGCCGGTTCGGCGGCGAGGTTGGTGGCAGCACGCGCGCGCTCAGGGGAGAGGAGACCAGAGAGGAGGACGATGGAAAGGGGAGGAGGAGGCGTGTGTGTGGTGGCGCGGTGGTGGTGGTGGACCTGGAGGTGGCCGAGAACAGTTGGGCTGATGTTGCCATGCATGTGACGAAGGGGACAGGTAGTAAGTAGTACTAGCGTGGGTAAACACCGGTCACGGTCAGGAGGGCTTGGCCACTGCTGGTCAGTGTGGTTGCAGTGTCTAGTCCGTTGTTGCGCTTAATCACAGTCTAATTGATCTCTGGCTGATCTCCATCCAACCTTTGGCGCTGAAACTAAGACCACCAGGTCACAGTCACTAAGCCAGCTTACTAGTACCTGCACAGGAGCAGAGATTAGATTGAGCAGGGTTTAAGCTATAATCAGCAAAGTAGTAGTACTTAGTCAGCACAGTGCATAGCTATAATCAACAAAGCACTAGCATGTGCGCACACCTGAAGGTCAAACGCGCAATTACGTCCTAACAGCGAGCAAGTGCACTGTTACGATGATGTTGCCATGCGTGTGGCCAGATTCTGGATTTAATGCGCCCGATCGAGATGACCCGGGCAAGCTTCTGCGAGGCTTGCTTGCAGCGTGCTCCAGCCTCCGCCCTCCAGGTCCAGGACGATGTCAGCGTGCGTGTCACCCGCAGCTGTTCTAATTCTATCCCTTTGAATCGATTCCCCTGCACCCTTCGTGTGTTCTCACTTCTCCATAATCACCGGCAAGTCATAGCAGCAGCAGCGGCATCTCGACGTCCATTTCTCTGCGTCGTTCCGTTCACATCAAGCTTGGCGTTCCACCGAACGAGAGACGGGCAAAGACACGCGAGCTTTCTCCTCCTGCTCGCAAACGGAATCGATCGATCGGCAGCCGTTGTCAACCGGTTAGCTAGGCCGGACAATCGTGGAGCTCCTCCCCTTTCGGTGGGAAAGATCAAAGAAGAGCTAGCGAACGCACTGGCCGCGAGGTTCAACACAGCGGGTAGCTTTCTTTCGCTTCAAGCGAAACGAAAAAGAAGGCCGCCGCCGCCGATCTGATCGTCTTCGAGTGGACAGTGCAAAGTGCAAAGCGGATTCGGTTAAAGTCAAAATCCGGCGCCACTCGTACGCTACCAGCAAGCAGCACAGGCACATGCCAACCTCTTTTTCAGTACTGTGCCACCAGAACAGAAACAGTTGGTTTCAGGTCTCTTGGGATGCGTCCGATAAAATTGAAATGACACAGAGAACAATTGGTTTCTGGATTGATGAGTTGCTGAATTTTATGTTTTCTTTTCTGATTGAAATTAACCGGAATCTTTATGCGTGTCAACAAGTTTTTCATTTCCTCTTGTTCCTTTTGCAGAAGAAGAAGGCGAGGTTCGGGACGGTGCCGGACGAGATCATCGGCATCTGATTGACAGTGCTTCGTACAGATCGCTGGAACAGGGGGCCACGGCTCGGCAGCCGGCGCCGACCCCGTCCAAGTTTGCAGTCTCTGAAACCCGAAGATCAGTTCGCGCGGCCGTGCCCGTGCGCGCAGGAGGATCGTCGTCGTGTTCCTGCGACGGAGATTGCAGCGAGCGAGGAAGATCAGGGTTGGGTGGGTTGGAACTCGGTACACTGCTAGCTGGGAACATGAGAAGCTGCATGTGATGTGAACGCCTTCCTGTCTCCCCGGCTCCATTCTGCAGCATTTCGTTGTGTGCGCGCGGGCGTCCTGTCAACTTTTCACTCACTCGTGGTACATATTTGGTCGACGCTCATGTAGGTAGTGCTGTGCAAAGCGCACTTTTTTCTCGATCATCTGCCTTTTCACCGGTGCGCGTCCTGTGCCTTTTGATCACGACGATCTCGACCCTATCCGGCTGCACCTTTTTGCGCGACAAATCAAGTGGCACCAAGCTGATCGGCTATATATGATGGGGTTAATTAATTGTGTGGTTCAAGCTGGAAATCGACGGCAAATCTTTTCCATCTCGTTATCGGGAAGTAACTAAATGGCGCTCTATCTTTGTTTCATTTGTGTCCATTTCAGCTTGGCATCGATCTTCATGTACGTGTTGCAATATTTAGGTTTGGGCTCATTGATTTCACAATTAAATTTCAATCCTTATTTTACATGCTAGACATTAAATCCTTAGTCTCACTTTTGCACTATATTTCACTAGTTAAGAAGTTTAGACAGAGAGAAGTAAGTCACATGCACCCGAGCCGAGCCGGACCTGCCAAGCGGTCCGCGGCGCGTACACAAGTTTCGCGTGAATATTCTGTGTACTGTACGAGTTAATTTTGTTGTTTCAGTGATTTGAATCGACTGAATTAAAATCGTTACTAATTTTATCGTTTCTGAAAATTGAATCGATTCAATTAAAACTACGAATAAATTCCTAGTAACAATTTCAGGCGTTACTAGGATTTTAAATCACTTTTAATACGCCAATTACTAGTAACCAAGGAATTAATTAATAGCTATTATTCTGATAATCGATGTTGTTTAATCTCAGCAATAATTCTGGACCTCCTCTCCATGAGATTATAAAAGGGACTCCTCCCTCTCGTGCTGAGACACTTGAAAACCTTTTTATTATTGCTGCGCTCTGCATTCTCTTCGCAAGTCTCTGTACGTCAGCTGTGACACCTGTATGGGTAGGCGGGCGATCAAGTTTTTGAGAGTGCATCATCTGCGCGACTGCTCGCTTCCGTTTAACTACTTCTAAAAAGTCGTTTGTGGGATTGCATGGCTTTTTTTTTTTTGCGTCAACTATGATCAACGACTTCAAGCAGCTCAACATGTCAACTGTTGAGAACGGTGTCGCCAGCAACTCAAGTTACATTTTGAATTTCTTGTGTTCACTCATCGTGTTATTTCTGTTTTTATACAGATTAATTACAAGCACTAACACATCTTTTGTCACAATATTAATCATGTTTTTTTAATAAATTTGAAATTAAAATATACTGTAAAAATGCTTAAATTTCTAACAGTACGTTCTTTTGGACCTGCTTTCTGTGTTCGGTACCTCGCCAGTTTCAACCAGGGTACCAGCTCGGAACTACGGGCCTGTTCGGTTGCTGGTTTAAGTAGCTGCGGCTGCTGATTTACTACAGTAAAACAGTGAGGAGAGACGGCAGCCGCAGCCTGCAGCAGTAGCTAACAAACAAGCTGCCGAACAGGCCCAATAGCTGCAGGAAGAAAGCTCTCAGCCGCTGAATGAAACTTGAAAGGGCCAGGAGGCTGGCAGTGCTGCTTCTTACACTGCGCCACGAGTTATTAGTAAACAATTTGTTTTCACGAGTAAGTTCATTCGCTCCCAAGATTGCTGAGACTGGCACAAAACATTGTCCTTGATCTCAGGGAAGGCAAGCGAAATTTTGGTAGAAGAATGTATGGATCCACCGAACAAAGGAACCAGATATGTTTCCTAGTGACAAACATCAACTAATCTTGCTCAGCAATGCTAGAAAAGGCGCACAAATCACCTACGAGGCTATGACTGAGAACATGTAATCAGGGAATTCCTAGCTTTCGTGTTGGTCATTCGGCCCATTGTAGCCCAGTGAATGGTGATAAGGGAAGGATTAGGAAACCTCACAGTTGACCATCACAACTATCAGGAACAAAATCTAGTCTAGTGTCTAACGATAATACTTTAAAAACAAAGGGAGTACATGATTTACTTGTTACCCCCTCCGTTCCAAAATAATTTTAGGTTATGCGCAAACTAATGTTAACTTCTATAACTTCCATTAACTTTAACAACATAAGATATGTGCTTCTAAATTCATCATAATTTTTTATATTATTAAATTAAATTTATAGAGATATTTGTCAAAGATATAATTAATTAAATTTAGATGTAAGGTTATTTTGGGATATATTCAGTAGTTGACGGCCCCAATGTGTGTCCCAAGAATGAAATTTACGTCAAACACAGAAAAACCTAATTATGGGCCATCACTTCAAAGACATGGAAAAGGTGTTCCAACTGACCCGTAACATTGAGCCCATTAAGGCTTTGAGACCCAAACACAAAATTCTTCCAATTTCCAACTATTCTTGACCCATGCTACAAGTAAGGTGGAGATAATAGGGGAAAATTCAGTTCAAATGAATAATGGGTGCAATGGTGCAAATTAATGCTTTAGCTCATTGGATCACGATCCAATTGCCACGATCAGTCGTGTACATTTTTTAGAAAACCCCATAAAGGAATCTTATTTTATATGGAAACAAATTGAGAGACGTCACCTTGTACTGGGTTGTTGGATCACAATCCGACGGATGATAGCATTAGTTTGCACCATTGCGTTGAAATTTTCCCAGAGATAACAAAGGGCGACCTAAAATTTACAATAAGATAGAGTCATTTTCGGAACCACTGTTGGTCCTTTTTGGAACTTACTTGTGTTTGTAAGGCAAGCAGCTCGTCAGAAACGATAGCAACAATTCAACTAATAAGCTAAACAATTTTAAGTGCAATTGTGACAAGGCCGCTGGGCCCAGTGACATTGACCAGCCCGTTTTCACTACGGGGCTTACGTACGGCCCAATTGCACTGACATCGTAAGGCCACCAGTTTACAAACAAGTAACAAGTGTGGTTGCTTTTTTTTTTAAAAAAAAAGGTATACATTTTCTCATCAACTAGTTAGCTGTCTAAAAAGAAGGCAGAACTAAAATCCAAGCAGGCTGGGCACACATGTCTATGTCTATAGTAAGAGCTGCCGCAGCAAAGAATTTTTTAGATAATGGAACAAATGTTCTAGCCTCTACGTCCCTGGAGGAACAGCACATATGCATGAGGCCCAGCAGAAAGAAAAAAATGAACTAAAAAAAATCTAAAGAGAAAGAAAAAATGTACAAAGAAATCTATCTTCTGTGGTTCAGACTTCAGAGATTTTGCTCACTCTTTATTCGTATCCCTGCCTAGCCAGACAGAGAACAAGCAACATACATGTCTAATTCCTTTGCTTGGGTTTAAATTTAAATTTGGACGGTGGACAAGTATTTCCTTGCTTTTGAAACTGAAGAAATTTGACTCAGCTCTGCTTTTGCAAGGTCTACTCCAACCATTTACTACTTCGTGTAAGGCGCAAGCTCAAACTGGAACAGAGCTACACTGAAGCAACACTAATCACAGGTTGCAAGAAAGTTCATGCTAAGATTCCAAGAAACCCTACAGAAAAGGCTTCCATAAGTTTTACTGAAGCCCAAGTGTCTTTGCCACTAAGTAACCAAAGGAGCCTTTTGCAACCTTGTAACCAGTGAAGCACATACAGAGATAAAACCAGCTCTTGATTGGACCATCAAGCATCGAAAGCTAATTATCAAGGCAGAAATAACCATATCCTCCTTTATTTCCCTAAATCATCCAGATCATTTTGGATCACTTTTTTCCAAATCATATGTCATCGCGCAACGATCGAGAAAGATTCCTTTGATCCATCATTATTGATGAGTTTGATGACTTGTAGGTTTCCAGTCCTACTAAGTTCCTTACAATGGTGACTGGTTATCGCATTCGCGTGAGACAGAGATCTTTCTCTTTTTCTTCTTAGGAGCAAGAACCTAATGCGACCTACAACTTCGACAATGGCTGAAAAAAGGTGGCCAGCCATTGTTGTCTGCCAACTTCTTTGCCAAAGTTGCTTTTCAATTCTAGAGTGTTTCAGCCCTGTACACTAACCCAACGGATTGATGATGATGTAGGTGAAAAAAATCCAGGTTACACAACAATAAGAGCTCCTTTGGAATGCAGAAATTTCACAGAACTCACATATGAATTTTACGGGAATCGAAAAAAACATAGAAAGCGAGAAAATTCATGTGTTCTAAGGGGCTAACTGAGAGCAAGTTCATGTTTCGTACTAGTATTCATTTTATCATGGTGATATTATGGTTCTGAAGGTTACATCTGACCTAAAACTGAAGTGGTTTATTCTTGTGTGAACTGATATGACAGGGATCTAACTTTTTTGCCCTTAAAAAGTGTGAGACCCTAGAGGCCTCTTAGATTCATTTTTAATGCACAACATAGTTTAATGAGATCAACTGTTTTTTTAAAAGCTTAGCAGGTAGGGTGATGTACTTGTGTCTCCTCCAGATTTTGGCCCAAGAATATCTCAATGGCTATCTTGCACAGGTTGCTCACCCTTTTTTGCTCAGCCCTCTTGCTCTTGGCGTTTTGTTTCTGGTTCAAGCATGCATCACAGATAACATTATTATTATTATCTCAGCGACAGTATATACACCTAACATTCTTTTTTTTAAAAAAAAGATACACTGACAACATGTTGCAGAAATTGATTGCGACTCGTGCTATTTTTTTTGCCTTCAAATTGAGATGCAAGACGAATTTTGAGTTTTCTTTTCTGCATCTGACAGTTAAAACAGATTCAGTTCATTTGTATTTTCGTCTAACTTGGGTTATCTACTTTTGTTTGCTTTTCCCTGCAAAACAAAGAATTTATTTTTAATTGTTTTTATTTGAGCTCCGGTAAGACAGACCACCCCTCTTCTTTCACATCCTAGAAAGTGAAAGACCGAAGCAATCTGAGCCATCAATTTTTTGAAGGAAAAAAATCCGAATATTAATTGCAATTGGCAAACGGACCGTATCAAATGGAAAATCGCATGCAACTTTCCAAAAAGGCTGTCACATTGCAAGAAAAAAAAATGTAAAAACGAGCTGTTCACTTGCCTATTTAACACACATGCAACTTTCCAAATATATCAAATGCATTTATTTTCAAAACTGAAGGATTTTGTTTTCTTAACTGTCACATGCATCCTTTCCATAATTTGATGATTTTCTTCCAATTTAAATATTTATTAATTATTTTACCTTCTAAGAGGTAAAAAAATCATTTATACCTCGAGATCCGTATAAATGAACGGCTCACATTTATTTAAGTCTACCATAGAATTTGCCTTTTATTTTGGGTATATATATGATTTTGTAGCCCCAGTGTTGAACTTTTTTCTTTTATTTTTTACAAGACAGGATTAGGAGTTCCTACTGGTTATAGTTAAAACGTAAAAAAAAAATAGTTTACAGAAGCCTACGAGTACGCCAGGAGGAAACAAACATACGGGGAAAACGTATTCCCCCTGTACCCTGCTGTACTCTACTTGTCAGTATTTGCCCTTTGGAATTTTTGTAATCACCACAACCGGGAGCTAAATATCTCTCGAAAATCTACTGGACTGCCTGTGGTGAGACTGCACCCCTTGTTCAGGCATCAACTTGCTGTACTGGTCGCACCGTCGCAGATCAAATCCAGTCCAGCCTCTTCGATGCCCGCGCACGCATGCCAAACCCTGCTACGGCCTCAAACATCATCGCCGCCCTGAAAATCGCAGGCATCACCTTCTACGGAGTACGTATTTCCACTCCGTATCTGAACCTCACGCATCGCCGTCTACGTATACACAGAACACGCGTGTCCCCGGACCACAAAAAAGGGGCAGGGTTTCGCGCGGCGCCCCAACCCGTCGGCAAGACCATTTTCGTGATCGATGTACGGTGAAGCGAAGACGAGCGAGGTCGATCGCCATACGGAATTGCTGCAGGGTCAGATGACACCACGAGCTCGACGACGACGGCAAATCGATGGAAGCGTCGTCGACGATCCCTGTCTAATTCCGGGAGAGTGAGAGTATTCCGGTTCGTGGTAAGGCAACAAACTGCGTGCCTCCAGTTGGGTGACCCTGACGTCTTTCAACTGGGGGATGGCTGGCTAATTAGTTAGCTAAGGTGATCGACCTCATCAAGGCGCGCGTGCATGGCCCTGGATGATCCGGACGACCCAGGGAATCGGATGAATATTGGTTCCGATCATGATGATCCATTGTCTGTCTGACCCTGGACCTAGGGCACGAGTTGATATCAACAGCGGAGCGCCACCCCATGATCCAGTCCAGCTGCACTGGCCAGTCATCCAGGGAGAGCTGTCAACACAATTCCAGTCACACAACTGCTTGAGAGTTGAGACAAATAGTTATCAGACCATAATTAGAGGGGATCAGTCCAAGTTCAGTGCATGGTTTCAGTTGGTTTCCTGCAGCTCATGAAACATGCAACAGCAACTTCCGTATTCTCTGATCAGTCACGTACATATACGTATCATACACGTACATGTACGCGGCGAAAATTGCAAAACCGGATAACTCAATCCGTTTCGTATATTCTCTGATCAGAAAATGAATTAATACAAGTCCATTTGTAGGGGATAAGAGGCACCGGTAGAGGAGAGAGGAGAGAGAGAGAGAGAGAGAGACCTAGCATGAACAGCACGCAATGTGGCAGCGTGGAAAGGCTTTCGCTTTCAACGGGAGGTGTTGATCGATGATCTGACTCGAAGCCGCTGCTTTTAGCGGTCCGACAGACTTTGGCCGGGGAAGGGTCTGGGTATCCATTAACTGTGACGTGGATCCGGGGTTCGACTCCGATTGATCAAGAATTCAAGAGCCGGTGATGGACCCCGGCCTGCCGCCTGGCCTCTGTTTGATGGAGGAGATGGTGATCTTTGGAGATCGCGGCAGGAACTGTGCGGAAGGATCGTGCTCCCCATGTGAGTTTCAGGCAAGAGCTGTAAAGCGCCGATCGACTCAGATGTGACGTGTCAGGCTGCAGAGAGATCAGCTTAGGAGTTCAGAAGGAAAGAGAAGGAAGCAACAAGTGTAAAAGCTTACAGCTGTTTATTCTCACACAGAATCAACAAAACTGTGTCAAACATTATTTTGCGAGAGAATTGATTGTTGTTTGATTTTTTGAAATGAATTAAGGGGTTGAAAGCGAAAAAAAAATAGCTTCTCTCAATTCTGTGAAGTAATTTTTTTTATTCTATGAATTTATATTTAAAGAATAAAAAAAAATCACTTTCAGCTATAGAATCACCTCATAGAAAGAAATGTTTTTGTTTCCTGAAATCATTTTAATGTTGCAAAGAATCTTATATGTAGTTCGACATTGTCGAAACAAATTACCCTCGCTTCTGTACAAAATGCACGGTACGGTGCTTCAGATAGATGACGTGAGGCCTGCCTCCGGACCGGCCACTTGGGTTGGCTGCCGGCCGGCGTTGGTTGCCAGTGCCACCGCCGTCCACAGCAACGAAAGCTAGCCGCCGAACGAACAACGCAGGCATGGCCCCTGGACGCTGGGCGGCATAGCGCTTTCCGTGAAAGCAGGCTCGTCCGCTTCCACCGACCGGCTGATGCTCATGTCCTCCATCGGTCCTCCTCCAATGCACATGCTACGCTTTTCTGTTTTGTTTTGATTAAAACAGATGCATAGATGGAATCATTAATCGTAGATGTAAGATTAATTTTGATTAAAATTGGTGTTTAGCTCTTCAGTATTATTACTATGTTGGTTGTCCCTGTTGGAGTGTAATTGCTTCACCACCAATCATATATCTTTAATTAGACCATCATATGTGTTGCGTGGCATATTTGGTATGCTAAATACTATACTGTGAACTACCAGATATATCGGTGAAGTTACTTACCTTAAATATGTTGTACTCTATAAATACTGTGTTATAACCACAATGCAATGCTTCCTCTCATACTAAAAGAACCACCCAATCTCATTCCCTTGCTCTCCTGGCTGACATTGTCTTTTTGGGAGGGAGGGATCTTATGGTTGATCCCAAACAGAAAACCATTTGCGTCTAAAGCGTGCGAAAAGCCTGCGGTTTCACATGCTAATCAGTTGGGTCTCTTGGCACGGCTCGTATGCGTACCTAATTCAAAGAATCAATCATCAATGATCTCTAATTTCTTTTTAAAAAATCTTAATTATTCATGAGTGTACCTCGGATCCGTTGAGAGCACGTCGACAATGGCCACACACGGTGGCTAGCTAGAATGTTTCTGGGTTCATGTTTTTTTTGACGATGATGACGTGGGAGCCACTCAGCGCGACAAGGGCCAAGGGGTTCCCTTATCCAATACTCCACGAAATGGCAGCAAAATTTGACTCGACATATATTCCAATCAAAGAGCAATAATAGTTTGTGATTTGATGAATTCAATCCCGGGTTATTTAGTCCACGATTCTTAATTTTAAGTGAAAAAAAAAAACAGTTGTCCACTCTCTCCTACGCATAGCAGCTCTCAAATGCAAGCTAGCTGACATGGCTTCACGCCTGAGAGCCACGGCCACGGCTAGTCTAAATTCGGAGAAAATCAATTATTTTCTCGTCAAAGAACTAACAACTTGATCAGTTTATTCGAATTTGTATTCGAGTGGGCAATAGCTACCAAAGTACTATATCCGTCTTTAAATATAAGCATTTTTAAATTTAAGCAAAATCAAACTTCTTTAACTATTAATAATATAAAATTAATAATATTTTATCGTATATAGATATTGTTACTTAGATTCTTCATAAAATATACTTTTATAATATGTAATTTTTTATATTAAAAATTATTTAAATTTATAGATATTATTAAGTCAAAGTTAATAAAATTAGACTTAAAAATACTTTTATATTTAAAGATGAAGAGAGCACTACTGTAACTCCAGCTGAAGTCATGGCTGGCTTCCTGCATGCCGGACACGTTCGAGGTTTGACCGTAGAGAAGGATAACGCTGGGACCGATCGAGTTGGATAAACATTTTGTATTTCCAAGGCGGAATGCGGCTTGCGAGGACGTGAAACGTTCTAGCCGCGTTGCTTAGGTGGCTCGAGGACCTTGCAGAGGCCAGTTTTGCACGGGCCCTGCCCTCGTTTTTAAGGGACAAAATATATATACTCTCTCCGGTTTTAAATTATTCACACCGTTAACTTTTAACATCATCATTCATTTTATTTAAAAAAGTTTGTTCCAATGTTTAAAATTATTAATCGTAATTTAAATAACACCGGTGATAAATCAAATAATAATAAAATTTTACATATTTGAACAAAAAATTTTAATAAAATAAATAATCAAAATTAAAGTTAAAAAATTAACTGTGTCAATAATTTAAAACTGGAGGGAGTAGTTATAAATGAGTACAAATATACCAGCAGCTTTAATTTCGTATGTTTTATGTATGGTCAATGGACTTACGGACAGGGAACTCTTGGTTGTTCGCTGCCATGGGGTTCTTCTGGATCGATCACGGGACGTGGATCGAAAGAGAGGCAGATAAGAAAACGTTTTGGAACGTGAGAAGTTCATATGAAATTGAGTTGACTTGTATGAAAATTTCCAGCATTTGTCATAAATCGTGTACTACACCGTAGATAATACTACCGGTATTCGCTTTGACTCGGGAGCCAAGATTTATCACTTTATCTGCAGTTTCTTCAGGTGGCCGGCAGTCACCCGAAACTTGAGCGCCGACCGCCGTTGGATCCTGCGCGCGCGCGGCATGAAACCACGGGAAGATCGTCTGGAAAACGGTGGAAACACCGTACGTGCGGCACGGGAGGGAGATAAAAATTGATCGATCGATCGATCGGGAGGTGTAACCAAAGCTAGCTTCGCAAAACTCCACGTCTTGGACGCACCGAAAACCAGCTGTTCGCCCTTTGATCCAGGCAACTTGAAAGCGTGCCTGCCGAGATATGGGAATGGATAAGACGTCCATTTCCGGCAGAGGTAGATATACGACAGCTTGTACGGCGAAGATCAACCTCAGGTACTACTACAAGCAGCAGAAAATAGCAGTCGTGGATCAACCGTGTGGTTCGCAAATCATCAACCAGGACATGCAGACACAGCGGTCGCAAGTGCTGCTCTCAGCACAGTGACACCCATCGATCTATTCAAGGCTAGCTACACAGGCCAGGACACACATCACATGAAGAGATATTCGATCGATGGACGACCAAATTAATTTTACACCGACGAGTGCTGATCGATCTCAGCCCGGCACCGACCGACCCGTCGAAGGACACGGTCGAGAACTGCTGATCGATTAGCCCGCGCCCAAAAGTAAGGAGAGGTTTAAGCATTTCTCCTGTGCTACGTCCCACCACTCCCAAGAGTGCAAGCGTGCGTGTCCCCGTTGACCGCGCTGGCGTGCATGCGTCTATGTGATGCAGACACACACGGATGTGGATGACGATATACGCACGGATGGGAATAGCCGTGCCGTTCATGGTACTACAGAGGGAGGTTGATGGTTCAGAGCGACTCGTCGGCGAACCAGATATGGTCAGTGCCGTGCGATACGCCACAGGGCGGTGCAACATGACGGGCAAATGGATCGTGCACTTGCAACAATTTGGTGTTTGCGGTGGTGTGCGTGCCTTGCAGCACTGCAAGGAAAGGTAAGAATCTTGATCTTGGGACAGTGTTCTTTTTTTTTTTAAAAAAAAAGAAGAGTATCCATCGAGATGATAAGGTAACCGCAGCTACTGATGCTTGACCTTGATGAGGAACATTTATTTCCTTCTTGTTTTCTTTTTTCCTAGTAATTTTTTTGCCATTTCTATATTTTTACCTTATCCTATACAATGACATAAGAACGTCCCAACCTGGAAATCAAGGGTTTCTCAAACGTCAGACCGACGCTCCTCCACAGACAAATTAAGGGCTAGGTTACAACGGAGAAACCTTTTGTCCTGTTGTTTTGAGACCTTTCTCAACCTAAAACATGGTGTAATTTGCTACGTACATCACGGTGCAGGATAATCTCAAATAATTAGCCAACAACAGTTGCTTTAAACCAACTGTGGTAGTAGGCTAATCAAGAGATTGCAGCTTATGCGAGACTGATATGCATGGCTTTCCATCCGACCATGACACAGTGCATCCGCTTTCGGTTTTCTCTAAAATTTTCTAGTGAATCTGAAATTCCACGGATTCAAATGTACGACAATATTTTGACCACATTACACCGACCTATGGGGACTAGAAGCTGTAGGCCCCAACTGGCAGATGATCAAGAGTATGCCACATCCGATGGTGTACGCACCAACTGCTCGTATTATTGAACTCGCTAGTACCACGTATACCTTGCTTTGTGAAGGTATCCGTCGCTCTCATCCAAGAGGTTAGCCTAGGTGGAGGCGTGGAGCCGCCCCCGCTTTTAAGGGCGTTCCAGCACCTTTAAGGAAACAGCAAATCAAGGAGCCACATGTCTCAAATAAATAATTATCTCTTTGCGATAGGAGTATATTGTTTGATAAGTATAGTAGTACGTATAAAGATTGTATAGTTAGAAAAAAAGGAACTCCTACAAATTAAGGGTCCTTAATATTTGCTAATTGCAGTGTATGCATAAATAGTTTGATTTATTTGTCGATAGTTTTTTTACCCAATCAAAGGATACTTAATACTCTCTCCATCTTAAATTACTATTTGATATCCTATTCTTTTCTACTTGATATTTTCGCTTCTCAATGCACATTTTTATATCTCAATATATCTCTATCTCTCTCTTTTTTTTTACCTTTCCTTCACTCTTGTGCCCAAAACTAAAATGACAAATAATTTAAAACAGAGGAAGTACTCATTCTCTCTCAAAATAATTGTTTTTTTTAGATTTTTAAAAACCTTCCTTTGACTATTTATCTTATTAAAAAATTGTTATTAGACGTACTTTAATCTTAACTTGTTTATTTTTTTATTCTCGTAAATATTTTAAATAAGGCGAGTGGTTAAATATTAATTTTAAAAAAAATAAAAAAATCACTTATTTTGAGACAGAGAGAATATCTTTTCTAATTATAAGTAGTATACTTCGTATAAATGACTAACAATTAAATCATAGTACTAGTAGTATATAACATCATTTCATAAAACATCTTCCGATATCATTCACCCCCTACACCTACATGTACACTCACAAATAAATGTGTATCTCGATTTATTGCCAATCTTCGGACAGTAAACCCAAATCATTCTAGAAAAAAGAAGAAAAATAAACACTCATCGACCACCTACCCACCAACGAAATCTCTAGACGTACGTGTCTACGGCTGCGGCTTCCCCGCCTCCTGGCTCCTGCTGGTGTCCCCCCCTGGGTATCCTCACGCCCAGTAGTAAACGGCAATCATCCGTTCGGGCCCGTCATGCGGGGGGTCCCGCGAGCCGTTCAGGCTCCGCGCGCGATGGCCGCCCAACGGCGATGTGTTTTTTTTTTTCAGCGGGGCATCTTTGGCAGTCACCGGAAGGCCGGTTCCCCCGGATAACGGTGGTGCTGAAAGCCGTTTTTCCCGAGCAACGGGTGCCGAGCACGCTTGGTTTCGCTCCACACGAATGGGTTGTCGGAACAATGACGGGTAAGGAGAAATTAGTTGAAGATGGAAAATGAGAACAAATACAAGCCTCTTGCCGCTTCAATCACCTTCGTATCTGCAGCTGTTATAGAGTTTTAAACTAAAAAAATGAAAAGCGATTTACTTATAATCTATGTGTAGCTGAAAAAAAAAATCATTGTCAAATAGACAATATCCAAAAAAATGGAAAAATAATTTCAGACAGGCGAGGATCGGGGCAACGATAAGGCCTGGGTGGTTTCCGTGAGAGGGCGGACGGATGCCGTCCACGTGTGAGGAGATCTGAGGTACGGGCCCTCAGGCGGACGCCAAGGAGAGACAGGCAGGGGAGCCACGGCCATCAGCCCTGAGAATACATACGGCTGCGTATCTCGTATCTCTACGCCGTTCCACGAATTAATACTGTATACTGGTATTATTATTTTTTATATTGTACTCCGTATTTCCTTTTTGCCTGACAGGGGCCGCTCCTCCAGCAGTCGAGTGTCCAATTCCGCTCATTCCGATTCTCTTCTCGCCCGGGTCCGGGAATTAAAAACCCCGCCCCACCCACCTCCCACCTCTTCCATTCCGCCATCGCTTCTTCCTCCTCTGCGGACGGAAAGACACCGCCCTCCCGCCTCGGCTCCGCCGGCATGTTCTGCTACCCCTCGGTCGCCGCTGGTGCACTCACCGGCGCGTAGCTCGGAAGCACAACAGAACACCACCACACCGAACCTCACCTCGCGGCGACGGCTGGCCGGCGAGGAGGACCCGCCGCCCTATGCCCACCGACGAGTCGGGCATCGGCTGACCATACAAATGCTGCCTGCCGCCGACAACTAGCCGCCGCCAGCCTGTAGATACTGACGCACGTACGCGCGCGCGCCCGCCGCCGCCGCCGTTGCTGGAGGTTGAACAGACCTCCGCCGCGGCAGCCGCCGTCGCGTTGCCGGAGAGGAGTTTTAGCCTCAAACGCGTGTTTTCTCTTTTTTCCCGTCTTCTGCTGCTTCTTCTTGACTATACTTTGTAGCTTTTCTTTTAATCGGTGAGAGTTCTCGCTGCGCGCGCGCGTGCCGGCGATGGGCGTGGACTTCCCGGTGCTGCAGAAGGTCAGATCCTTCATCGCCGGCCGGACGCCGGCGGACGACGCCGCGGACGGGCTGCCGCCGGCAATCCCGCGGTCGCGGAGCGGGAGCCTGGCCCACGCGGAGTCGTCGCCTCCGCCGCAGCCGTCGCCGCCGCCCGCCGCGGCGAGATCCGGGGGCGGCCGCTCCATCGCCCTGCGCCGACAGATCTCCTCGCCGCAGCTGCTCCGCTACCCCGCTGTCA
>BCLG01005414.1:6335-17267 GCA_001602295.1 Zoysia matrella | reverse complement strand
GATCGCATTAGATCCCGACCCATTTTAAATTCCGACCGCCCGATCTAAATCCAAGCGTCCACAGTGTGCCGCGTCGCCGAATAACCTCACCCATCCGATCCAAATCCGACGCACCAGATTAAGCCACGTCACCCAAATCACCAGATTCGTTCAATTTGAAACCAAGGGACTAGATTAATTTCCGAATTAGAAATTAAAAAATAAATTAGATTCCTTATTGCGTCAGCATGACCACAGCATGACGTCAGCATACCCGATTAATTAAAAATAATTAGATATTAAGTTAATTAATTTTAGATTAACCAATAATTATATGATTAATAATATTATCAATCTAGAAAACTAATTGTAATAATTATTTAATAATTTATTTAATAATAATTAATTATAATAGTTATTTAATAATTAATTATATTAATTATTTAATAATTAATTATGACCATTTTACAGAAAAGCCCCTATACTTATTTTTAATTATAAATTAGTCCCTGCCGAGTGACAAATTTACATTTAAGCCCCTGAACTTTTCTGAAAGTACATTTTAGTCCTCAAATAATTTTGTAATTTATAGGTCCCCATTAATCAATTACTAATTGCATATTAGCCCCAGAACCTTATAAATGCCATAACCTTTGATCTGTAACTCCGATTTAAGCAAATAATATACCAAAACGATCGTATCGAAATAAGCTATGCATTCATGATATCATCATACTGATCGTGTTCTATTTTGTTGCATTTGATTGATTGTTTGTGTTCTCGTGCGTTAGGCGACTTCGTCCCGGAGCTGCAGTTCGTCGAAGACTTCCAGCAGCAAGAGATCGAGACCGTCGACTTTTACTCCCAAGAGCAGCAAGCCAAGTGTCCTTGACCATCTTATGCCTATTTTTTTCAAAACATCTTTCTTGTAGATTGCATGCTCGTGTTAAATTGACTGCGTACCTATCAATAGAAATTCCTAGTTTTCCACATTATGCCTTGTCGCCTTAGTTTACTTTACTGTTGGGTAGATCAAATGCTTAGATTGCTACTGTCGGGTTGGGTGTATTTAAATGGATCATTATACATGCTTCACGAGGATTAATGGGAGATTAATAGCAACTTGGATAGTGATGATTTGGGCGATATGGTTGGTGTAGAACTGTATGTAGGGTTACTGGCACTGTTCCTTGGTAAGTCATCTTTCCAAATCTAAGGACCGGTTCGTGGAGCGACCACCCATGTGTTCTCGTACAGCCACGATGCCAAGAATGGGCGCGGTCTGGCGTAGTAAGTGATGAAAACCAGTTCTGTGCGTGCCAAACGGTGAAGCAGAGAAAGCGGGTTACGCCTGTATCTGCCTGGAGAGAGATGTGTGGGGAAGGGAGGGTTACTCCCGGGAATCATTCGGCACAAAAGGGGGCCTCTCGGGTTCCGGTTAGTGCCCAACGGGTGCAACCTTAGTGGGCACGTACAAGCTGGCGGAAGTAATGGAAAAGCCTTGTAGTGATCTCTTGGCCCTCACACCAAAGGAAGTGTGCGAGTGCGACGGCACATGCATAATGAAGATTCTTTTTAGTCACCTGGCAACAGGAGATGAAATCACTACTCGTGGGGAAAATTGTACAACCTCTGCAGAGTGTAAAACTGTCATGACAGCCGTGCTCACGGTCAGGAGCATTGCATGGACCCTCACATGATTAGCGGGTATTGGTATTGGTATTGGTATTGGTATTGGTATTGATATTAGTTTGGTGAATCACAGTGAGAGACTGTGATTTGGTTCTGTTACTTATACTACTGGTTATAGGTGCGATATATTTCACTTAGTAAATAGGTGCTTAATAGGAAATATGTGTCTCTAATGTGTGCTTTTATGTAATTAAACCCTATATTGCCTATTTTCTTTATAATTGCCACATGTCATATGCTTCTCACACTTGCTGTGTACATCCTGTACTCAACCTTGCCTTTATAATTGCTGCTCAATAGAGGGAGAACTTTGGGAGAACGTTGAAGACTCTGGAGCCGACGTCTAGGCGAGCTATTCGGTCAACTGCCTGTGGAGCCCAAGAAGCTTTCGTTTCGTTTTCGCTGTTTGGTTTGTAATTTAATAAGACTCTTAATCTATTTTTGTAATAGTTAGTTATTCGAGACATTGTTCTATTTACCATTAATGAAGTCACTTTATGTATGAAACTTGTTCCTGGACATACATAAAGGGTAATTCGGTTTTAGCCATAAAACCGGGTGTGACACACGCACGATGATCATGTTTCCATGGTGACATTAGTGGGGGACATACTACATAGTACGACTACACCATGAGTGGCTGTACATGCTCGCTGCCATTGCTCAACAGCAGGGATCGCCTTTCCGGGGAACTCCATCCAGCACCGATGAAGGGGAGGCGCACCACCAAACGCACCAGCGGGCACCATCTTTAGGCCACCTTTTCCACGTCACCGGCGGCCGATCGGAGTCTAGAATAGGCAGAGCTACCAATGCGCCGGTGCGTGTCACGGTACGTGGCAGCGGCCGACAAAGCTGTAGTTGCTTCCAGCAGTTGGATCGGGGGGCTGCATGCCCGACACGAGACGACGCAGGGGCGGGTGTTTCCTTTTGGACAGCGTTGCGTGGTGGCAACTTGGCGCGCGCACGTTTGGTAGGGAATGTGGAGGTTACGCAGCCCGGCTCCTAGCGTCCGATCAGACGACGTGGCCGTTGTGGGGGTACAAAAGTACTCCCTCCGGTTTTAAATTATTGACACCGTTGATTTCTAACTTCAACTTTGACCATTCGTCTTATTCAAAAATTTTGTTCAAATGTGTAAATTTTTTTTATTATTTAATTTATTATTAGTGGAATTTAAATTATGACTCATAATTTTACACATTGAAATAAATTTTTTGAATAACATGAATGGTCAAAATTGATGTTAAAAGTTAATAGTGTCAATAATTTAAAACCAGATAGAGTAATTTGAAGCTGCAGAGATCACCATGAATGATCAGCAGTGGGGAAACTGATTGTTGATCTGAAACTGTTTTTTTTTTTTTTTGAAACTTTGATCTGAAACTGTTGATCACTACTAAAGCTTGCATTTGTATACAAACCTACCCGCCCAGGTTCGAGGCACGACGAGGGCGTTTCACACCGGGGTTTATCCCCTCATAAAAAAAAAGCCACTCTGAAAAAAGGAATAATTTGGTGTTGATAATGAGAAATACGGACAGGGTACTTCAACGTCATCATTCACTATGGAGGACAACGGATCGGTCAGCCTCAATCGGCCGTCTCTTACTCCCTCCTCACGCATGGACATTGGGATCGCAATATTTGGTGAGGATAGAAACTGAGCGAAACCCGCAGCATCTAGTAGATCGCAGCAGCCACTGAAGTGGACCTTAGATGCAAGAACGCGGAGAATTTGGGGGCGGTGAGATGAGTGGCGATGCATGCATCTTCACCTACCGTGAAGCACTACCAAGAGCTGCCCTCCTCTGTCACATGGCCCTTTCCAAACATCGTAGGCCGGCTCGATGTCTCGTTGTTTTTGTTTACCGTTTTAACTTTGGAAAGGCAACGTTCAAAGCAAACTTTGAGTGCTTCAAGATAGCTAGCTTTGGAAATTAAGGTGGGTTGGTGAGAACGAACAACCGTCAAAAGTTGCACGAGGCAAATAAATTTTGAAAGAAACTGGAGAACGGATGCACTCCTAGATACTAGTAGAAAATTCATCTTAACTTCAAAAATTACAAATAATATACCGTTGGAATCCTCTCATCATGCAGAATATTTTAAAACTTCCAAAGTTGCATTTTTCTGCATTAGAATTAATTCTAATAATTAAATAAAGTACCTTGCACATACATGCATATCACCATTTTTCATGCATATTAAAAATGTGAAAAATGCATAATTATGTTCTACTAATTAATATAGGTCATCTTAGAGTTATTTGGAATTTATACACTTATATATTATTTATAAATAATTTATTATTCTTAGATACGAATTAATTTATTAGAAATTCATAATATTGCAATAAAGTATAAAATTTGTTCAGAAATTAGTTTATAGCTTTATTAATATTTTGAGCAACTAAATTTGTGGTTTATGCCTTCAAGAACCATATTAAGAAAATTTAGAAATAATCTTCTCTATTATGAACTATTTAGTATAATATAAAAATTCATTTCAGAAACATTTTCATATAAATTCCAGCAGCACCTTGGTCTAATAAAATTCTTTTTCCATGAAATCATCATCATAATCTTCTTGTCATATCATCGCATATTTCTCCTTGTCATATGTATTCATGAGCATATCATCGCATGTGAGCATCCTTGTCACATGCGATGACAAGTAAAATATTAAATGTCATTAGATACATAACTAATCACACTCGCATATCACTTCACACATTTAGAAAACGTCGCGGAAGACTAAGATCTAGCGCTGATCGCTCTGGAGTTGTCCGTCGCTGAAGACCTTTCTCTTGTTTGTGTTAACTCTCAGCAAACCGAAGGTGCATTAACCCTGTTTTAAGTTTTTGTTTTGTCACTATGTATTGTATAGCTAATGTACTGAGCATTAAGTTGTAGGAATTGTTTGAAACCTTAGAATGCATTATAGTACCAATTACCCCTATTGAGTATATATTGGTACAGGTAACTCGATGTAGAGCTAGGCTATGAATTCTAATCAACGATAGAAGTCGAGTGAATGAGAAACCTCACTCGCGAGATTATAGGTTAGACTTTATCCCACACTTAAATAAACCTGAGACCAAGCGAGGATAGAGCATAGGAGTGATTGAGATGGCTGGGCCTTTGCGGTGGTAGCTCCGTCTATGTCGGTTAAAGACCGATTCGAGTGTGACCCTTATTGAGCAAGTTTGAACAGTACCGAATGCATACTAGGGACATGGGACTAAAAAACTGATGTAGCTCAATACCGTAGTGGTTGCACGTCCCCTTACCACTCTTTCGGTAGGTAGTAGAGAAAAGCCTTGGATCTAACCATAGATGCATCCGGCGTGGTGATCGCATGGAGTACCATGTGCTTGGGAGCGGTAGCCCTCCGGCCGACTCTATGGTATTGTTGTGAAAGGTGGCCACGTGCGGCTTCTGGGAAGCGCGCACGTGTCGTGTACTTCGAGTTTTTCCAGCTGGTGTAAATCGATTATAATCGCTGCCTCTCACAGTAATGAGTATCACTTGTTCACTGTATCATGTTGTAGTAATAACTAGACTAATAATAATGATAATATGATTTATTTGCTTAGTTATAGGTAATTGTTTGGCAAACATGATTGTAGTAGACGATAGTGCAAATTAAATTTATTTTTTCTTGTACTTAATCCACTGCTAAAACCTGAAAATAAGGATCTATTGTTAGTGCTATGTTTTATGCAAATGGCCATTCTCTGAGTCAGTCTCTCATGCTTAGGAGTCAGCTGTAGTTAGCTAATTTGACGGGTAAGACTTGCTGAGTAATTAGTACTCACAGTTTGTTGTTTTCCTTTTTTGTTGTCAGTAGTTCTCCCTGTAAATAGCTAGTGTAGCTGTTACGGCCGAGAAATACGGGAAGGTGAGGTTCCTGCGAACTGGTCCTGTGAACCGGTTTCCTCCTCACCAAACTCCGGTCGCGAGGAGTGAAGCATGTCTTAGGGCAAGATATGTTTCATATTAGAAAACTATCGTATCTCTTTCGTATCACTCTCGCTATGTTTTAAACTCTGTTTTTAAATTTACCTCTTTTAAGACTATTTGAACTTTATTGTAAGACTTAATCGGTTTTCTATTTTATATTATCACTCGTGTTGTACTATTTGGGTATTATTGTTCAATATCACCCGATATTGATCATAGATGAGCCGTCCAATGTTTTGGTACGGTTCTGCCACACCGGACAATCTGCGTCCACTTGGGGATTGGAACGCGAGGGCCACGCTGATCCTGTGGTCACGTTTGCAGGGTACTTGTGTAGATCATCGATCGCCCGATCAGTTTAATGCGCGATAACAGAACGAGGAAGGACACTGATTTAACTTGGGCGGTTTCACAATGTTACTACTAGTCCTGGTCGGTCGGTCGGTCGGTCCGGTGGATACAAATGTTGGTTGCTACTTCTGCTTCATGAACTAAACAGACTGACAGTTCCGCAATCTCAAGATACAGTTCAGTGAGTGTGGATGCACGTGACCAAGGTTCTGTGAGAATACCGATTAACCAAGTGCCAAAAGCAGACCAAGGACTGACCAAGTCTTTGGACCAGGACCCTGCTGGTGTGTTCTCACGTGCATGTTGCGTGGCAAAGTGTAGGTGAAGACCGGATGCATGTACAAAATTACTGAATCTTTCTTCTTCCACAAACTATTGTTAAATTATTAAATTACAGTTTTTTTTCATTCTAAAATTGCTATCATCGGTTTAGTTCAACGATTTCAAAATGAACTAAGCATCTAATTTGATAGTCTAATATATTACCTTGCATATTATTCGAGGCAATGTTAAATTGTTACTCCGAAATTATACTACTCCGTCTTTCAATGACGACGACAATTTCAGAACATATTGAGCACGTTGTTTGATAGTTTAGTATTACCCAGCTTATTATTCAAGGTGCATGCATAACTGAAAGTGCATCTACACCCTTAGTGCGTTTTGGTGAATTGAATGATAACTTGATTAAAGGACTAAAATTATTTGTTGAGTTTATGAGCAGGTTGTTAGTCCAAAAACAATATTGAGAAGTCTTAATTTAATGAAGATTACCGCTTTTCTCATAGTCAAGAGGTTGCTCATGCTAAATCAAGTGAAATTGTTACAAGCAAAAAGAGAGATCAAGACTTATGATGAATCAAATTAAAGATCTCTACATGAAGCTACTTGACTTGCAAAGATTGAAGTTGATGTCAAAGAAGGCAAGAGAGGTTGTGCTAAGCAAAAATGAGATCAAGAGTTATGATAAATTATATTTAAGATCTTAACCAAAAGGCCATTGGTTTGTGAAGTTGACATCAAAGAATTCAAGAAGCATTCACTGAAGATACAAGGCAACATTTGACTCAAGTTAATGAGAAGGTGAATGATTAATTTGACGGTGTCGTGATGGACCAGGAAAGGGCGCCGAAGAACCTTAGTACCGGAGAAGGACAAGTTGAGTTGAATCGTGATGGACCTTTTAAGCTACAAGGAGTCATAGTTTGCTAAGTATCGATATTCTATTGAAAAAGAAGATAAGAAGTAACTTAGAAGCATTTTAGTGAATATTGATCTCATGGATTGAAAGTTTCCAAGATTACTAGCTCAAAATAGAGTTGCTCAAGGAAAGCACATGTTGTTCACCCTCAAGAAGCAATTTTATGAAGAAGTGGCAAGATTCAATAAGTGAAGCTCAAGTGTTGCTTATAGCTTTTATTTAATTCTTGAGTATTGGTATGCCGCTCTATCAAGAAGGGTGCAACATGGATTAAAACATAATCTCAGTGCTCATGGAAACCCAAGTGAGAGGAGAGAAACACAATGGCCATACACTTTCACAAGTTTGCTGAAACAGAACAAACCGACAGTTTCGGTTTTGGCAGTTTTTAGCAAAATTGCCTAAGTCTTCACCGGAGTGTCCGGTACTTGACCGGAGTGTCCGACAAGCCCTCTCTGGAGTCGAGGTTCCTAACCATCGGAGTGTCCGGCACTTTGCCGGAGGTCCTAAACCGGATGTTCCGGTTTGGTGAACCGGAAGTTTCAATTTTCCCAAAGTTGTGTCTAACGGCTAGTGACCGTTAGTAACCGGAAGTTTTTGAGAGAGTGGTATAAATACCTCCTCTCTCTCCTTAGTGGAGCTGTTGGTGTTGCCCACGACCTAAACTAAGGCAAAGCATTCTAGAGCTCTCCCCAACCTCTCTTTGTGAGGCTTGTGTGATTTGTTAGAAATCCAAGTGTTGGGTTGAGAGAGATTGCATTTGAGAGCACAATTGAGCACTCCCATCCGTTGAGCACTTGAGCAAGTTGCAAATCCGTGAGTATTTGTTACTCTTGGAGGTGAAGCCTCCTAGACGGCTAGGCGTCGCCCGGTGAGACACCAAGCTTGTGGTCTGCCACGGGAAAGTTTGTGAAGGCCTGCTTCGCCTCCGCAAGGGAAGAAGCAAGATAGTGATTCGAGGGAAGTGGTTGAAAGAGACCCGGCTTGGAGTTGGCCTTGTGAGCAGCTCAAGCTTCCTCAACTGAGACGTAGACGACTTGGGAGCAAGTCGTTGAACTTCGGTGAAACAATTCCTCGTGTCCTTGCTTTACTTTGCATTTCTTATTTCATTTATTTGTGCTTGTGACTAACCTTTGATTCTCTGTGAATCAATTAGCTATCTTGTCCCTTATACTCTTTTAGAAGTGATTTGCAAGTTTCTCGGGAGAATTCTCAAAGTTCAGGTTTAAATCTCTGCCCCGAGAAAACCGGAAGTTTCGGTTTTTGTATCTGTTCCTGCCTGCTTCAACTGTTCAGGCAGAACCGAAAGTTCCGGTTTTAGCAGTTTTAATTTTCGCTGCAAGTTTGCGTTTATTTTCAGGAACGCCTATTCACCCCCCTCTAGGCGACATCTAGGTCCTTTCAATTGGTATCAGAGCAAGGACTCACATCCAAGCCTAACCGCCGTGAGAAAAGATGTCTTTGGGAGGTGACTTTGATCCTATTGTTCTAGACTTTTGCAATTACAAATTATGGTGTTCCTATATACTTGATGTATTTAGAGCTTTCGACCCTATGTTGCTAAACATTGTGGATGCAAGTATTCTTCCCGTTGATTTTGACTATGATGACTTAAGAAACTTAACCTAAGAGGAAGTAATACTCTCTCAACGCAATGCTCAGGCATTTTGTGCTATAAATAGTTCTTTGAGTATAAATATTGAGGATATGCTTATCAAAGAGCACGGTTACATTGAAGATGCTCACCTTCTTTGGGTGGCTCTAAAAGAAGCCTATGGTGACAAGGATGATTGTGAGGCTCAACTCTCAAATGATGAAAATATCAATGCCTCAATCTCAAAAAGCTCCTGTGAAGAAGCTAAGGCGAAACACACGCAAGATCAAGAAGTTGTGGATCTTCCGGCCATTCTGCAAAAACCAGAAGTTCCGGTTTGTGAAACCGGAAGTTCCGGTTTCGACAGAATCAGTAAGTCTTCATTTAACTCTCAATTTGAAGATTGTTGTCGTTTCAGGCCAGGTGAAGAGTCCACGTCACCAAGGAGTACGTCTTCAAATGATGAAAACTCCTATTGCCTCATGACAATTAGTAATTCTAAACTTATTGTCAATAGTGATAATTTGAGGAAGGGGTCATGTGTATCCTTGGTTGAAAATCTTGATGATGAATTTGCTTGTGCTACTAACTATAATTCTTATGTAGCACACCTAGAGAAAGCAAATCTAGAGCTCAAAGCTCAACTAGAAGAGCTTAGCAAGAAGCATGTTATTTTGCAAAATGATCATAATGAGCTCTTGTGCTCTTATGAAAATATTGTAGAATCACACATCACTTTGAATGTCGCTCATGAGGTTGTGTTAACTACGGTAACATCCTACCAACCCATAGTGCCTAAATATTCTTGCTCTCAAAAATCATTTGATTTATTTTGTGCTAACAATTGTTGCTCTCAAGCAAAGTCATCTTGTGATGAGCAAATTATTATAGAAACTTATGATGACTTTATTGCAAGTGAAAATGATGCTCTCAAGAGAGAAATCAAGAAGCTCAAGATGGATGTTGGTTCTTTGGAGAGAAAAGACCGTGTGCAACCATCTCAAGATAACCGTGACAACATGGTGAAGAAGCTTGAGAAGGGATCAATCGTCACATGTGTCAATGATTATAGCAAGAACCAACACAAGTATTATATCAAAGGCAACAAACAAATATACAAGATGAAGTCCAATATCAAGTGCTCAACTAGCTCTCAAGAGGAACATATTGCATCAAAGTGTCCTATGAAGAAAAATGACCAAGCAACTCTCTCTATAAGACAAAGAAGATTATCTCAGAGGAGATGCTTTAGATGCAAAGAAAAAGGACACAAGATTGCCTCGTGCCCTAAAGAAATCCAGATGGAGGAAAACTGCAAAAATCGGAAGTTCTGGTTTCAGCAGAAAAGATGCAGCCTCCAGCAAAATTGAATAAAGACTTCTCCAATGCTTTCAAGAGATACATGGGCATCGCAGAAAAGAAGAAGAAGCAAGAAACATTGTCTACAAGAAAATACAAGCATAGAATTTGCTACACTTGTAGAAACAAAGGACACATTGGTAAGGATTGCCCTATGGCCTTTGCTTCAAATTCTAAGTTGACTAGTTCATCATCTATGAAGGCCAACAATGACACTTGTGCGGTTAAGGTGATTAGTTCACTCATTGCTAGTACAAGGTCAATTTGGAAGCCAAAATTTCGTGGAACTAACTCTCAAGGACCCAACAAGATTTGGGTACCAAAATATACTTGATTTTGTCCACAGGCCTTAGGAGTGCAATGATGTCAAGCCTTGGTTAGTTCAATACACTTTCATGTATTTGGCCAAGCTTAAAGTCCTATAGTGCAACAACTACATCTATTGCATTCCGGTAACAAAAAATTTAGAAGTTAAGAATTAAATAAAAAAAATAACAAGTGTTTGGAGTGATACATGGGCATAAAGCAATCTAATGATTGGATTTTCACCTCAAGAATGAAATTTCCAACATGACGAAGGAAATATAAACACATCTATGTGATTGTGAGTATTTCTCCTAACATGCTTTCAATAATAAATATATTTAATCTTGCCTTGACTGAGATATAGAATAAATTCCTCTATTATATCAATTTATTATTTTGCATATGACAAATTATTCAAAAATTTGATGCACACTTTAAGGGGGAGTATATTCTATCTCTTAAGTCAAATGGAACTAATGTGTTTT
>BCLG01005413.1:0-11198 GCA_001602295.1 Zoysia matrella | reverse complement strand
TGCAGGGCAGGGTGCGCGGCGCAGGCGCGTGCAGGCAGGGCGTGAGAGCAGGCATGCGGCTCGTGCGCGCTAGGCAAGGCGCGAGGGCAGGCGTGGCTAGGGTACGGCGCCGGCAAGGCCAAGATCAGGACCTGTTCTCTCTTTTTTTCCCAATTCAATCCCCTTTAATTCCCTTTAATCTCCTATAAATCTTGGATTGTTTACTGTTTTGCATTTTGATTTGTATTTACAGAATTCTACAGTAGGATAAATAGATAAAATGGCTTCTGATTCATGTTCTGGAGCAACAATTGGGTACAAATTTGTAATGTGGATGTGTGATGTTAGATGTATTATGTTAGATGTGTGATGTGTATGCCATATTGAAGTACTATGTTATGGTTGATAATATATTATCTCATGTTTTTGCTTTTTTGTCAAAATTATAGATAAAATGTTGTCAAATTTTTCTCAAAATTTTGTGAAGTTTTCACAAATTTTTACAAATTTTTGTTAAATTTTAGTTTACTGTAACATAATAAAAATTAGTTCAATTTAAAAATGTTCAGATTCATAACAGAACTAAATTTGCCATATTCTAAATAAACAAAATTGATTTTGCAAAGGATATATCGATCTTTTTACATGTTATTTAACACTGTTGGAACCTTATAATGGAATAGGAGCCGCTTCTTCACTCGTTTAAAAAAAAAGTGAATGGATTTTAAAAAAGTGCACCATTTTTAAAATTAAGCTCGAAACAGACCTCTTTTTGCGATTACCAAAAAAGCTGCTCGCCACAGCTCATCAGTGTGCGTCGCGCCCGCCGCTCTTTCTCCGAGCTCGAGATCGGCGACGCAGAGATCTTTTCCTTCCCGGCTTTACTTGCAACCCGGCGTCACAGGCTCACAGCGTCGTGTCCGACGCAAAGATTTTGGAACATGGATCTGATTGATCCGATGCAAAAGCGAGAGGGAGAGGACAGCGTCTCCCGGCTCTGGCAGATCAACAATGATCGGCGACACTGCTTGAATCCTTGGTCACCGAGACGAGAATCTTCCGCTTTTCTTTCTTTTTCCCCTTTCCATGCTTTCTTGCTCGAGCAAGGGTATTGCTAGTACTAGTACGGAGTACGTGAAGAGTTGCATTGTCAGGTCGAGGCAAGACTCTTCTGGTCAATTATTTGAGTGCTTTCGAAATGCAGAACGTGTGCAAGGGAGACACGAGGTCAGCTCAGGCGGTCATTCGAGTTCGACCGGGCAAGAGCAAGATGCTGCGTGATGAGGGCGGATTGGACGTCGAGGTGTCCTGCAAAAGCACCGGCGCAATGGCAGAGCCTTTCTGTAGCGTCCGAAGAACAGTCGCATGCAGCGAACCAATCTCCCGAAGTCACTGCTCCTCCTTAGAGTACGTGCTCCTCTTCAGTAACACTGCTTCCCGTTACTGCAGCGTCAGCAATACTCCCTCCATCCTAAAAAAATTCGTAACTTCTAAGAGTATAATTCAAAATTTGTTTAAAAAATGTTATTATCACTTTTCAAAACAATACTCTCTATATCTATCCTCCTATACTTTTCTTGTTTCGGTACTCTCTACTTTGCCCTCTTTAGAGCAGCGTCATTGTATATGGACCGAGGTGTCCATAGCAGTGGACCTCACGCGAGTTGGCTCAATTAGTGGACTGGTTCCACAACGTATGTCTCCAAACGTTGGCTTGTGACTTATTTTTTGAGTAAAAAAATCAGCTTGCACCCTCCGTCTCTCTCCTCCGTTCGCGCCGCCAGAACTTTCCCCAAGCTTGTCGCACGCCGTGGAGTTTCCAATCTGAGACGCAGGTCGCCGACTGTGACAAAAATCTAGCGATTAATGCCAAAATCCGGTGGTATTTCTTTGGATCTACTCCCTCATGCTTTTAATCTCGCGATTTTGTTCATTTTTTCTTGGTTCCGTGCCTCAGATGTGGAGTGCAAAGACGAACTACGGTGCTTGCTGCCTATGGACAAAGAACGCCAAAATCTGGCGATATTTTCCTCGATCTACTTCGTCCTGCTTTTAATCTCGCGATTTAGTTCAACTTTTTTTGGTTTCATGGCTCAGATCTAGATTGCGGAGATGAACTATGGTGCTTGATGCTTGCGGATAAGGATGAGCTGCTACACCGCGGTGGTCGTGGAGGTCTGATCGTTGGAGCGTGGGGTTGTGCCGTTGTGGAGGACGGTTCCTAGGAGCGCGGTGCTGCGATTTAGACGACGACCAGTGGTGAGACAAACGAGTTGGGCGCGCGTTCAGGTACACCATGAATAACATATTAATCTCGATTAAAAACATGTGTCTTGAAAGCAACAAGTAAAACACTGCAACTTATCACTGATAGTAAACTAATAACTTCTAATCTCACTGAGTAGGACCAAATTTGTGCCATATGTGCTCTATTAAATCTTCTTTAAGACGCCGATGGGTACATCGATCACGAATTTCCATATTTTTCTCTAGGACATATGTAAATCTATTAACTGGGCTATGAGCAAGTCCTTTAATTTGTACTGGGATGATCCTTGCTCATAAGTATTCTCATCGGATATTCCATACGTGTCTCTTTCATCTTCAACTATCATGCTATGCAAAATGATGCATGCATATATAATAGCAGCAAGTTCTTTTGTTTCATAGACGTGCTGGTTGACGTATGATGGCCCAACGTTTCTGTAGAACTCCAAATGCTCGTTCGACATCTTTTCTTGCTCCTTCTTGATGTTCAGCAAACATTATATGCTTTTGAATGACAGGTCTAGGAACTGTTTTCACAAATGCAGTTCACTCGGGATAAATATCATATGTTAGATAGTAACCCATGTTATATTCTTTCTCATTGACAGTGAACTCAACCTCAGGAGCTCTTCCTTGTATCACTTCAGTAAACAATGGTGACTAGTCTAAAACATTGATATCATTATTTGAACCTGCAACTCCAAAAAATGCATGCCATATCCATAGATCATAAGAGGCCACTGCTTCAAGCATGATAGTAGGAACTCCTTAACAACCACGAGTATATTGCCCCTTCCATGCAACTGGACAGCCTTGCCACTCTCAATGCATACAGTCAAGGCTTCCTAACATACCAGAGAATCCACGAGACTCTCCTACTTGAAGCAACATTTGAACATCCACTTGATTAGGGCAGCGTAGATATTGCTGAGTAAATATATGTCTCACACCGTGCACAAAATTGATCATGCACTCCATAGCTGTACTTTCAGCGATGCCAAAAGATTCATCTATTAGATCAGCTAGTGAGGCATAAGCTAATGTTCTAATGGCAGCTGTACATTTTTGCAGCGGTGATAGGCCAACTTTATCAAATGCATCTCGCCTTAAGCGAAAATATGGAGACCAATCACTAAGAGCTTGAACAATGTATAAAAATAGATGTTTTCGCATGCGAAATCTCCTACGGAACTGCTCATCGGTGTACAAAGGATTTTCACAGAAATAGTATGCAAACAATTTATTATGATCAGCTTCATGACCTCTACTAATGTACCTTCTTTTATAGCCCCCACGCTGATTGAAAGAACCATGTAGTTGCAGTTCTAGATGTGCTTGAATTTGAGCTTCAAAATGAGCTTCGAATTCAGCTTCAGAAGGGTCATTGATTTCTTCCCACATTAGGTCTTCAAGAGTATCACTATTGATGTCATCATTTGAATTACTGGATTGGTGTTTGAACTCAGTAGACATTTTTTGTTGGGGATGGGGGTGAGGGATTGGAGGATAGATAGAAGCGAGCAGGAAGTGTATGGCTGTGTGTTGCCTCTATATCATATTTATATTGTACATTCCAATGGCTATTTTTTTTACCTTCTGTCATTTTGTCAACAGCCTTTTCTTTTGTCATGTAGCCAGCAGCTTTTTTCTTTTGTCCTGTACTTAACAGCTCTTCTTTTTATCCTTTACCAACATCTCTCATACTTTTTAAATTTTTCTTTTTCAGGAGCAAGTGGGCGCATGAAGACAGGTAATTGGAGGGTGATTCACATACATGTAATGACATACAGCATGGTGGACACATAATATAAATTTATGCTTACAACTGAAACACTCTAAGGTACTACTCTATTACTAAGAAACATTATTGTGATCTTTCTCGGCAAGTTCTTTAACTAACTGCTGCAACATAGCTTCATGTCTCCTGAGCTTTGCTTCATTAAATCCTGAAGTATCTTTCTCCTCTAATTTCATATATGTTTGCCATTTTTTTAGTCTTGTTTGCTCCTTTTTTGCTTCAGCTGACTTTGCCATTGCTTCTACTAATTTCAACAATGCTTCAGACCTAGTTTTAACAGCTTCGTTAAAGAGAACAAAGGATGGAGGTGGTTGGTCCCCCAACGGCGATGTTTCTACTAATTTTCATTTACTCTTCTGTCTTGCTTTTGCTTTTTTCTGGCCCTCTGGACGTTTCTCTTTGTGGCTTGATTCTGTTTCAGTGTCTTGATTGGAAGAAAAAGTATATGCTCCTGATGTTGAAATCTTTGTCCTCTTATTATTATTTTCTTCCTCTTTTTAAGCAACCCTGCGCCATTTTAGTTCATCTTTTAGTTCTCTCCACAAGTACTCCAATGTGAATGGTTTATCTCGGTTCTCCTTTTTTACCATGCACGAGCTTTTTCCATAATCATGTCATCAGATTGACCACTAACATAGGTGCTTTTAACTCTAGAAATAATCCCACTGAATTTTGAAACATCCTTCTTCACACCACCCCAATGTGTCTTCAGTTGCTTGACTGTCCTGTTATGCCCATTTATAGGTTTAGTGCTGTTGAACTCCGATGCTACAGCCTTCCAATAACAATCTGCCTTCTGATCAATACCTTTAGCAGAGTCAAAAGAGTGATTCAACCAAGAGCGAGCAAGCCTTAAATTCTCATCTTCAGTCCAATTCACACGATGGGCTCTCCTTCCACTTTTTTCTTCACTGTTGCCACTTGAATCTTCAATACTAACTGGTTGCTTGCTTTGTTCAGCGACAGGACATGAAACAGATGCTTCTGACCCATGTAACGAAGAGTAGGTAGCAGCACCTGAAAAGATCCCATGTTGCTGTATAAATGGTGAGTTTGCTACAGCTCCAAACACATGATTTGGTGAGTTCATAAAATGCCCTTGTACTCCTTGAAAGCATGGATTGGTACCTTGATAGTTGCCTGAAGGGTCAAAATGGTAGAAATTATGAAGAAAAGATGGTGTTAGGAATTGAGAATACTGAGATTGAGAGAAATTTGTAGGGAATTGTTGGAGAGGGGAGTTGTTGTTTGGATTATCAGATAGCTGGTTTGTGGAGGCTTGATTGAGGAAGTTTATAAAATTTCTATTGGAGGGGTCCATCACAGGTGGATCTGATGATGTTTTTGATTTTTCTAGCAGGAAGCATGAGTGTGGAGATGACTTGCTGGTAGAATGTGTGAGGATGAGAAATATAGATAAGATCCCTATTTATAGAAATCTATGGCCAAGTGAGCAACTACCGAGTGAAGTCCAGTAACGGCTATATGAAGCAACAGCATGCACAGCGGCTGGATCAACGCACCAACGGCTCCTTCAACTGTCACCATTTTTTTAATATTTGTGTACAACTTATGTCCAGGCAGCATGTATATGAGTGTCTTTTGCATTAAATTCTGTAATGTCCACTTTCACAATGGGTATGAGTGGTATATATGCCCTCATTATTTACATAAGGACTGGTTTTTTGATACATTGCGGCTGCTCTTAGTCTCTATGCCTAAAACATAATAAAATTAGGATGCCACTGTTTGATGGACACAGAGTAATAAATATGGTCGCAAAATAGAAACATGTTAGAGAGAGAGTGGATCGATACGTGAATCTACATCTCCTGAGTATACGGTAAATGTTACAGTGAACTTGTGAAAAATCATAAATTTTATGTTAGATGTGGGTTCACGGATAACTCACTTTCATCCCTTAGTCACGAGCCGGCAGCAGTGTTCTCTGCAAGTAGACTCGGCGCTGGGCATCATTGCGTTGCGCATCGTGCTCCGAGGGAGACGGCGGGAGGTGGAAAAGAGGCCGTTTCATGGGCCGGAGTGGATGGTGATCTTTTCTTTTTCCCTTCGTACAGATTGGAAATTCTGTTCTTGGTGGTAGGAGTAGTACGGTGGTCGTCGCCGTTCTCATGTCCTCCCGCAACACAGCATCATGGCCATGGGAAACGGTGGTTGCAGCACGCCGCGAGTGTGCAATGGAGAACCTTTTTGAAAAAGCAAACGTCTGTAATGGGAAAAGGCGAACAGCATTTCAGGCAATTTGGAACAGAGCTACTCCCTTTCCGGACTCGCGTGGAGTTTGAACGGATCCATCCGCATGTGTACAGGTCAACATGCGTCATGGCAAAGATGCAGGTGCACAGGCTAAACATATAAAAAAAACTTCACTCACTACAAATCCTGCAACATTTCTACGGAATTCCTGTGATTTCTAAGAATTCATTATTCCTTGTGAGAATGCATCTCTAATGTAACAACGTTACATCTATGATTGAAAGCGGTGCGGGCCGCGCCGCAACCCTGCCGGGCTGTTCCGCTCGGCAGGCCCGTGAAACTCTCTTAACACGGCCCGCATAAGAGGAGTGGTGCTGCTAGGTAAACCTGTGTTGTCCAGTGGGCGCCGCATCCACCCGCGTCGCGGTGGTGCCGCCGCCTTGCCATCACTGACGCGACCACGCCTGCCGCCGCCCTACCGCCCTGCGACCGGCCACTGGACTGCCGCCACCAGCAGCTAGGGTTCACAAAACCGCGGTAAACCGCTCGGTTTTCGCGGTTTTTGACTTTACCGCTACGGTCCGGTTTCACCGGACGACCGGTTTTCGTTTTAAAAATTTGAAAAAATTTGAAAATTTGAAAAAATTTGGAACACCGAAAACTGGTAAAACCGCTCGGCTTATCGTTAAAACCGGTGGGTTTCAAATTTTGAAATCTGAAACCGTGAAAACCGCTCGGCTAACCGGTGAAACCGAATATTTTACTGTAATAATTCGTTCAAATTTTAAATTTTCGATTTGAAACGGTTTTCGACCGATTTTACGGCTTTTGCGGTTTTAACAGTCTTAGACCGGTTTTAACCGTTCAAACCAAATCATAAACCCTGCCAGCACCAGCAGCAACACTAGAGGACAAGAGTTCCTGCTCGGATGCGGTCAGGTGCTGGGTGAGCTCCTGGTCCGTGTAGTGGAAGAGCAGGTCGTTATGGATGAGCTCGTGGCGCGGGACGACGCAGAAGAGGTGGACGAGGCACTCTGCGGGCTCGCCAATGATGGCGCGGACGGGGTCGCGTCCCGTGTCGGGGTGGAAGATGGCCAGGTCGACGTACGAGTTGGAGTAGGACGAGTGGAAGAGGCTGCAACGCGCCACTGCGTCCGGTGCGCCCCACAGGCGCAGGATGCGGTACACGTCGAGGAGGTGCGCCAGGAAGGTGCCGTGCTTGTGGTAGCACTCATCGGCACCGGCGGCGCAGAGCACCGACAGCAGCCTCGGCAGCTCCGGGTCCACCTTCCCGTGCTCGCCGCGGAGGAACGGACGCGCCGCCGCCAGCAAACGCAGAGACGACGGATCCGCAGGTACAGCGCTAGCGGTGGTGCTGCTGTTGGTCGCATGCGTGGACTAGGATTAGGATGTGATGGTGCTCACGTTCTGGCTATCAAACGGCCGCGTAGGCGCCGCAAACAGCCGCAGAGTATGGCGGTGATTAGCGGGCTGGTCGCAGCAACCCGCATTAGCCGCGCGGCTTTTGCGGCGGCGGGCGGACAGCCGTGGCCCGTCCCGCTTTCATCCATAGCTACATCTACTAAGTAGTTCTAATGCACGTGCTAACGGTCTAAAAAATAAAATCAAAAGGAGGAAGGTGAGAAGTAGTGGTATTTGTTTTTTTTAAACTAAAAGGTGAGAGGGTCAGAAGTAGTGAGATTTATTTTTTCAAAACTAAGAGGTGGAAGGTGGGGAGCAGTGAAATTTATTTTTCAAAACCAAGAAGTGAGAGTGTGAGAAGTAGTGAAATTTATTTTTTTCAAAATAAAGAGGTGGAAGCGTGAAGAGTAGTGGAATTTTTTTTTCAAACAAATATGTGAGGGTGAGAGATCCAAATAATTTCGGCCCTACGTAGTGAAATAAACAAATCAGATAGTGAGATTTGTGATAGAGAATAGTTAAGTACAATTAGCGGGGTGGATGTAAATGTGCCCCCTCTAATAGAATTAGTTTTGATACAATTAGATGTGTAGAGGGAGATTTATTTGATTGATGTATTATCAAGGTAGGATAGGGAAATAAGGATAAAATGGAGGAGATACGCTGCAGAAGGCGAAATAAGTCCCTGCATATAGGCAACAGGCCAATAGCTAGCACTGTAAAATCAGTTCAAAACAAGCAGACTTAGCAAATGATCTCGGTAAAGTCATGTTTTACACGGTCGTAATGGTCGAAAACGCTTTCATAGAAATTAAATCAGAACTGCATCAAATCAAAACGAGAAACGTGTACAACAGAGGAAAAGAGAAGTCGAGGCCCAACACTGCATGTATCAAGCAGCAGCCCAGTCGCCCTACAGTTATTTTGTGACAGCAAAAAGCCCAAAACTTGTAAAACCATCCATTATCCATAGTACGTGAGAAAATGGAATATAGGGAAGATTCGGTGGAAATGTGCCATACTCCCGTTTCTCAAAATAAGTGTTTTTTTTATTTTCAAAAATCTCTTTTTAACTATTTATTTTATTCAAAAAATTTGTGAAAAAATATTTATTTTATTGTGAAATGATTCATTATTAAAAATATTTTAAACTTGACTTGTTTATTTTTGTATGTTTATATGTTTTTTTGAATAAAATGAATGTTCAAACGTCGATTTTAAAAAGTTAAAAATGTTCATTTATTTTAAAACCGGAGAAAATACAAATTAATTGCCTTTAACACCACAGATAACACAAACTTTAGCGTGATCCATGCATTATGATATTAGAGCCTCTTTGGCGTCTTCGCGCCTCCAAACAAAGAAGATCATGTTGCATTCTGGATGGATTGCGATCAATGCGTAGTCCCATTGAAACATGAGTCGCTTTCCCGAAAATCTCCCCAAAAAGGTTTGAAGTGGCTTTACTAAGGATTCATTCGTCACCTCCCCAAAAATCTCCCCGAAAGTCAAGGCCCGAAACATTTGCAAAGGCACTGCTAATTAATGGATATAACCACGGTCCATGCCATGCGACAGTAGCATATCCTCACTCCTTTAAACAAATAAGAGAGTTTTAGTCATAGATTTTTAGTCTAATTGTAATTCAGCTATGGATTTTTAGATTTTGTAATTCAATCATCACCTTTTGAAAGTCAACCTCAATTGAGCCATAAATCCGTTAAATGACTCTAACAGTGTTAACTTTTAGTGTGAAAAGGCAAAATTGTACTTTGTTATTATACCATGATTTTGTTACTTGTATAGTTAAAATTCTAAATGTAGATAGAATTTGATCAAAATTTTAAATATTTATAAAAGTTTGGAATCTGAAATTTTGAATCTAAATTTCAAAATTTTGAACATTTGAAATTTTCAAGTTTAGGGTTCAAAATTTTGAAAATTTGAAAATTTAGGTTTCAAAATTTTGAAAAAAATCAAATTCAGATTTCAAAATTTGAAATTTTGATCAAATTCTGTTTGCAATTCAAAATTTCAAATTAGATTTGAATTCTTGTATAAATACAATATATTAACGAAATCATAATATAATCAATTTTGTCTTTTCACACCAAAAGTTAACACCGTTATAGTCACCTAACGAACTTGTGGTATAATTGAGATTAGCTTTTAAAAAGTAATGGTTGAATCACAAAATCCAAAAATTAATAGCTAAATCACAATTAAATTTCAAATCTATAGCTGAAACACCATTATCCCAACAAATAAAATCAAACTGCATTCAGGATGGATTGCGATCAAAGCACAGTCCCGTTAACACACCTGAGATCCTTCTCCATGAAGCTCTCCAAAAAAGAATGGACTGCAAAATGTTTCGCCTTTCAATAACAAAATTGTAAGGAACTAATTCCACGCATACATACAATTTATTCTAACTTCACTAAAAACAGTTCCAGCATTTTTCAAAAAATTATTCCATCTTAAAAAGGAAAAAGGTCCAAAAACGATGAAAGAAGTAATCAAAAGTTCCTGCTTCAATGAAAAAAAATCCATATTTAATAATTGAAAAAGTTCCGTGTTGTATCTGATGCTTGATTTACACAGAAAAAATCGGTTTCACGGCAGTTCAGTTTATAATGTTTTTAAAACAGGTCAAGCGTTGTAAAATATACTTTCTCTGGTTTTATTTTGATATTGTTAAAATAAAGAAACTAATTCAAATTTATACTAACTTTTCTATATTAACAATAACAAAATAAAAACGGAGGGAGTAATGCCAAACGGCAGACCCTATCCTTTTCGGCTAACTCGCAGTCACACTGCTCCAGCTCCCGTGTTCGCCAGCGGCAGGCCTTCGACGGCGCTGCGCACGACTCAATCCACTCCGCTCCTCCCAGCGCCGGCCCTGCCCTGTATCGCTCGCAATCTGCTCGTGAAATTGTCTCTCTCTCTTCGTCGCCGGCCTCTGCCGTCACCATCGCTTCGCCCATTGGAGCGCACCGCACGCCAAGTGCTTGCAGTAATGCCGCAATGGCCTCCGCTTCTTGCCTAGTGTTTTACTACCCTCGCGCATCCAACCCGCCAGCGGCATGCCCGTGCCCGTGCCAGTTGGGGCCTCCTGCGCTGCACGCGCTGCGCCGCCGACCCCGTCCAGCGCCGCTTCGTGCATCCGCCGCCTCCGACCAAGAACGGCTCCTCGCCGAGCTGCGCGAGCAGCCTGACCCCGAAGCGGCGCTCCGGATGCTGAACTCCGCGCTCGCGCAGGAGGACTTCGCGCCGAGCGGCGCCGTCTACGAGGAGGTCATCAGAAAGCTCGGCACGGCCGGCGAGTTCGACCTGATGAAGGTGCTTGTCCGGGAGATGCGGCGGGAGGGGCACGAGGTCACGGTCGGCGTGTTGCAGTCGTTCGTGGAGAGCTACGCGCGGCTTCAGCAATTCGACGATGCCGTCGACCTGGTTCTGAACCAGCTTGACCACTTCGGCGTTCAGGCGAGCACTGTGGTGTACAACTACC